>CAUYRB010068025.1:0-135646 GCA_963574695.1 Propithecus perrieri
AGCTCTCTTCAAAATTCTAATGTGAGGTATCCCAAGAATGGAAAGACAAGCACCACATGTACTCACCATCAAATTGGTATTAACTGATCAACACATAAATGCACATATAAGAATAACATCTATTGGATGTTGGGCAGGGAGGGGGGGGAGGAGGGAGGAGGGGACGGGTATTTGCATACACAAGGAGTGCAATGTGCACCACCCGAAGGATGGACATATTTGAAACTCGGACTTAGTGGGGGAGGGGGAGGCAAGGGCAACATATGTAACCTAAACATCTATACCCCCATAATATGCTGAAATAAAAAAAAAATTCTAATCTGATAAAGAGAGATAAGATTCTTATCCCTGACTTTGCTTTTCTGTAGACAACAGCTTTTGAAATTAGGTGGAAGTTTACACTGGTGATTGCCTTAGTCAAAAGGTGTATTGTTGGCATGTTATATCTTTCAGGGGAGGCATTCAATTAGTTTTCAAGTTAAAAAAATTAAGAAAAATAATAAATGGCCATGCCAATCCATTCTATTTTCAAATAGCTGCATTGTGATTTGGGACAGTTCTGTGGACTGATAATAAAAAAGTTCCCATTCCTTTCTTTCTAGCTATATCCACATATTTCTCTCTATCTCTTTTTCTCTCTTTCTCTCTCTTTCTCTGTCTCTTTCTTTCCCTCTCTCTCTCTCTCTCACACACACACACACACACACACACACACAAGCACACACATGCACAAGCTCATACAAATACAACTACTTATGTTCAAAGATAGCTCTTTCCCACTCTATGTATATATATGTGTATGTAAACATATATGCTTATATACAAACAACTAAAATGAAATTTAATAAAAGTATGAATATACTTCAAATGATATTCAATAGGTTAAAAAAATCTTACAATTTAAATTTCATAAGCCACTTGCAATCATGTATTTGGTTAAGCAGATAATTAGTTCTTTGGCTTCATCTCTTCCTTTTCTCCTGCTCTACAGAGCTTGTTTCTCCTACATGCACAGGAGAAGTTATATTTCAACTCCGCAGGCACACGGAATGAGAGAGGTAGGGCCTGCACAATTGCGATGATTGTAATTTTATAATTTTGGCTGTCATGATCCTGTCTCTGGAAACCATAATTAATGCAATACATTTGTTAGCTTCTCTCAGGGGTAAAAAGAATGATCTAATTGAAAGCTTGTAAAGCAGTTTCACAAGTAAAATGGGAAGGGTATTGGCTTTTATCTTCCAGCCCCACCTTTACATAGTCACAGATTATTAATGTTTCATAAAAATGTTGTAAACCTTTATTTTCATGATACCACAACTGGTGAATTTAGGTCAATAATGACACTTGAATCTACAATTGGTAATGTTTAATAGAATTTCTTTTCTAGAATCACAAGCTATGGATACTGAAAATGATTCTATAATTAGTAATAGCCCATTTTATAATTCTCAAGAAATTTTGTACTAGTATATATAAATTTAAGATAAAAGAAATATTTCAAATTCTAATAAAGTAACAAGTTAATTACTTTTAAAAAATAACACTGACATTTTAGATAAAATAATAAGCAAACCCCTTCTTTTTCTATACTTAATGTATTTAGCATCAATTTTTGAATACTGTAAACAATGCAGGTAAAAGTCTCAGTTTTAGTTAAGAAAGATATAAGGCATCTAAGTATATGAACTTTCTCCTTAGGACTGCTTTTACTGTATCCCATAGATTTTCATAGCTATGTCCCCTTTGTTGTGCAAGTTGAGAAATCTTTTGATTTCCATCTTAATTTCAGCCCAGGGATTGTTCAGCAGCAAGTTGTTTATTTTCCATTACTTTGTGCAGATTCAACTGTTTCTCCTAGAATTGGTTTCTAGTTTTATTCCACTATGGTCTGAGAAGATACATGGTATGATTTTGATTTTTTGAATTTCTTGAGACTTGTTTTATGACCTAAGATGTGATCAGTTTTGGAGAATGTCCCAAGTACTAAAAAGAAGAATGTATATCCAGTGGGTTTTGGGTAGAATATTCTGTAAATGTCTGTTAGGTCCATTTGATTTAAAGTTGCATTTAAGTCCAATGTTTCCTAATTGATGTTCTGCTTTGAAGATCCATCAAGTTCTACATCAAAAAGATGGAAAGATCACAACTTAGCAACCTATGTCACTTTTAAAGGAACTAGGAAAAGAAGAGGGAGCCAAACTCAAAGCTAGCATAGGAAAAGAAATAACAAAGCTAAGAGTAGAACTAAATGAAATAGAAGCAAAAAAAAAAAAAAATCAATGAAACAAAAAGTCAGTTCTTTAGAAAGATAAATAAAATTGATGGAACAGTACCCAAACTAACCAGAAATAGAGGGGAAAGGACACAAATAAGCTCAATCAGAAATGAAAAAAGAGACAGTATAACTGATACCAAAGAAATAAAAAAATCCATAAACACTACAAAAATGCTTACTCTCACAAACTAAAAAATATAGAGAAAAAGAATAAATCCCTGGAAAAACACAACCTGCCAAGCCAGACTTAGAAGATATTGAAATCCTGAAAAAACCGATAACGAGCAATGAGATTGAGGCAGTAATAAAAAAAATCTCCCAACTAAAAAGGAAAAAAAAAAAAGCCTTGACCAGACAGATTCACATCTGAATTATACCATACCTGCAAAGAAGAACTAGTTCCTATCCTACAGAGTTATTTCATAACATTGAGAGGGAGGGAATCCTCCCTAACTCATCCTATGAAGCCAGTATCACCTTCATACCAAAGCCAGGAAAGGACACACACACACACACACATGTACAAAACTACAAACCAATATCTGTTATAAACATAGATGCAAAAATCATAAACAAAATACTAGCAAACCTAATTCAACAGCACATCAAAAATATAATTCATCATGATCAAGTGGGTTCCATCCTAAGGATGCAAGGATTGTTCAACATACACAAATCAATAAAGGTGATTCACCACATAAATAAAAACAAAAATAAAGACCATCCGATCATCTTAATAGATGCAGAAAAGGCAATTGATAAAATCCAGGACGTTTTCATGATAAAAACCCTAAAAAAACTGGGCATAGAAGGAACATGCCTCAAAATTACAAAAGCCATATGTGACAAATCCACAGCCAACATCACACTGAATGGGGAAAAGCTGTAAATACTTCCCCTAAGAACTGGAAAAAGACAAGGGTGACCACTATCACCACTTCTATTCAATGTAGTTCTGGAAGTCCTAGACAAAGCAATTAGGAAAGAGGGAAAGAGGAGAACATCCAACTTGGGAAAGAGGAGGTCAAATTATCCCTGTTCCCTGATGATATGATCTTATATCTAGAAAATCCTAAAGACTCTACCAAATGATTCATAGAATTGATAAATAAATTCAGCGAAGTCTCAGTTTACAAAATCAATGTACGTAAATCAGTAGCATTGCTATATACTAATAATAGTCAAGTGGAGAGTCAAACCAAGAACACAATACCATTTACAATAGCTACAAAGAAAATAAAATACCCAGAAATATACTTAACCAAAGGAGTGAAAGATTTCAACAAGGAGAACTATAAAACACTAATGAAAGAAATCATAGATGACACAATCAAATGGAAAAACATCTTATGCTCATGCATTGGTAGAATCAACATTGTTAAAGTGTCCATACTTCCCAAAGTGATTTATGGATTCAGTGCAATTCCCAACAAAATACCAATATTATATTTCACAGATCTAGAAAAAGTCACTCTATGCTTCGTTTAGAACCAAAAACGAGCTCAAAAAGCCAAGACAATCTTAAGCAAAAAGTACAAATCTACCCTGTCAAATTTCAAATCATACTTCAGGGCTATTGTAACAGAAACAGCATGATACTGGTATAAAAGAAGAGACATAGATCAATGGAAGAGACTAGAGAACCCAGAAATAAAACCTCTGCCTACAACCAACTGATTTTTGACACAGGAGACAACAACATACACTGGTCAAAGGAAGACCTATTCAACAAATGGTGCTGGGAAAACTGGATAGCTACACCCAGAAGAATGAAACAGGACCCCTATCTCTCACCTTATACAAAAATTAATTCAAGATGGACAAAAGACTTAAATGTAAGGCATGAAATCAAGAAAATTCTAGAAGAAAACATTGAAAAATCTCTTCTAGACATTGACCTAGGCAAAGAATTTATGACTGAGACCCCAAAGCCAAACATAGCAACAACAAAAATAAATAGATGGGACTTAATCCAATTAAAAAGCTTCTGCACAGCTAAGAAAACAATTAATAGCATAAATAGACACCCTACAAAATGGGAGAAAATATTCACAAACTATACATTTGACAAATTATTAATAATTATAATCTACAAAGAACTCAAACAAATCATCAAGAAAAAAAAATGAACAGCCCCATTAAAAGGTGGACAAAAGACATGAACAGAAACTTTTCAAAATAAGATAGACATATGACCAACAAACATATGAAAAAATGCTCAATGTCACTAATCATCAGGGAAATACAAATTAAAACCAAAATGAGATACCACCTTACCCCTGTCAAAATGGCCATTATTAAAAAGTCAAAAAACAATAAATATTAGTGTGGATACAGAGAGAAAGGAACACTTATACACTGTTGGTAGGACTGCAAATTAGTACAATCTCTTTGGGAAACAGTATAGAGATTCCTCAATCACATAGAAATAAATGTACCATTTGATCCAGCAATCCTACTGCTGGGTATCTACCCAAAGGAAAAGAAATCATTTTATCAAAAAAGACACCTACATCTGAATGCTTATCACAGGGTAATTCTCAATTACAAAGATGCGGAATCAATCTAAGTGCCCATTATTTCATAAGTGGATTAAGAAAATGCAATTTATATGTACCATAGAATACTACTCAGTAGAAAGGAATGAAATAATGTCTTTATTTCATTGATGGAACTGGAGACCATTATCCTAAGTAAAGTATCTCAGGAATGGGGCAAACACCACTTGTACTCTCTAATAATTAAGAGGTAAACTGTAGGAGCACCTGGGCACAAAGAGATACAACGGTCATTGAAAATCAAGAAGAGGGGAAGATGAATGGTGGTGAGAGGTAAAAATTTACCTATCAGGTACAATGAACACTATTCTGGTGATAGGCACACTAAAAGCCCTGAGTTAAGTGTTATATTGTGTATCGACGTAACAAAAACTTTTGTACTCACTTAGTATTTTCAAAAAAAAGGATTTACCTATTTTTTCTCCTCCTCTGTCTCCTCTTCCTCCTTCTTCCCTTTTCCTTGCCTTCCTCTGTTACTGCTGCAAATTAAGATAGCTTAAATTCTGAGCTCCGCTTGTGTTGTGTAGTTGAAGAATCATTACCTGTTATTGATTGACTTATGTCACTGACTTAAATCTCTCATACCAATGAGGGGTTATCAAAGGAATCCCATGCAGTTACTCTAGGATTCATTTACTCAACAAATATTTACTAAACATCTAGTATGTGCCAAACTTTAATATGCTTGATGATTAGGATACAGTAAATGAGACAGACCTAGCCTTTGTCTTCTTGGAGCTTATCTTTATAATCACAATTTTAAAAAGATTGACTAGTAAGAATTTGGTTATCAACCTATAGCTTTCAACTGGTCTTTTAACAGGAAATTTCCAGAAATATCACTACATACTCTACTGTACAGTTAAGAGTATATTTCATTATTTTCCCTAAATTATTATCTTAATATATTATCATGTGCGACAAAGGGAAAAAGTATAGTATAACAGATGCTACATTGCCCAGCCTGAATCCTCTCTGTTTCATCATTTTGGAGTATTTATACAGACTTCCAATGGCTCACATATGAATCTCTTTTCTTGAGAGTAAGTCTCTGACTTTCGAAGCTCAAATTGCCTTTGTAGACAGCAGACTGGATGTCACAGATAGCTTACAAAGACAGTCCCTTACCAGTAACTGATCTGAGTTGTTTTAAAAATATCCCAACCTCTTTACCCCTTGGGGAAATGATTCTGAGATTTATCCAGGTAGTTTAAACTCCAGTTTCCTAAAAAGATAACTTGCTTACTACTATATCCTTCACTGGCTCTTTCCTCTCCCTATCTCAAGGTCTTACTACACTACTTGTAGTTCCTGAAATACCTGACAAATAAACTATTGATATTTGAATCATTTTCTCAGTGGTAGCTTCTAGGGGAACCCAAATTAAGATACTCGGTACTGGAAATGGTTTTAGAAAGTAGATCCTTAGGATAAAATTCTAAAATTAGATCATTCACTGACCAGTTGATTGTAGGACCTCATTATTAGTAGTGTGTATGGTAATGATAACCCTTAAAATGCTGTAGCATTACATTAACCAAGACTCTTACTTGTGGCAAATTAATGTTCAAATGGAATGGAATTCACTGGCTTATGCAATATGTTTAGAGTTATGGGAATAATAATTATTATAGGAGCTGTGGAGTTCCTTGGCCATTTAAGTAATAAAGAAAAAAAAGTGAAAGTTAAGTCAATTCATGACATTCTTAACTCAGAGTATATGACTATGCAAGGCCACAAGGCTCCATGTTGGTATTAAAAATATTCTCATCTCCCACAACCAGGGAGCACAATGTTCTGAAAATAAGACCTAGGATCTGAGTGTAAGAATAATGAATTTACCAAAAAGACTAAATTCACGTCCCAGCAAGTCTTCTATACAAAAGTCAGAGTACTCAAAAAGAAAGAGTGGGGCTTTTAGAACTTAGATGGGCTGTCTGGGTAGCATGTTTGAGAACCTTAAATCTCTAGATTTCTCAGAACTTTCTGGGCTAACAAAAGTGGCTCACTCTTCTTACCAGACAATCATGACATTCCTTTACCTAGAGACCATGCAAAGACCTGATGTGAGGCAGATGTCTTGTACAAATATGATTTTTTCTCCTCCAGAGCTGCTAACAATTTCCCTTATTGTTTTTATACCAGTAACTGTGATTATGACTCAGCAAAATCCAACTAGGGAAGTACTATCCCTGTTATATTTGTTTTGTATTACTGCATAACAAATTACCACGAACTTAGCAGCTTAAAGCAGCATCTGTATATCGCAGTTTTGTGGGGCATTGTGAATATGGTTTAGGTGGATCTTCTATTTCTGCTTCAGGGTTTCACAAGGCTGCTATCAAAATGTCTGCCATGGCTTCAGTCTTATCTGGAGGAGAAACTTTTTCCAAATTCATGTAGTTTTGGTCTCATGCAGTTCATATGGGCTCTTGGGCTATGGTTTTCTAAGGATATTGCCTGATTTATACAATAAAAACGACAATAACACACCACACATACACACACATTACAAAAACCTTAAAAACGGGTGAGCAAAGGGCTGATGTCACAGTCAGCAAAGGGCTGACTGCCACAATGCAAAATCACAGCCATGTACCAGTTTCCAGGGAACCTGTTGCATAAAAGGCAATATTCTCTTGAGGAATATTCTGTAAAACAAAGCAAGTTTACACAACAGCAAATTCCACCATCTTTTCTCAAAGGGACCTAGAGAAATTTACCAGAGCTTACTCTTATTCTCTGAAAGCTGTTGGATACAGGGTCTTAGCTGACAATGTACTAGGGAGCCCAAAATGTCCTCATGGCCAAGAATGTGGAGGCCAGGTGATACGTGGAATACTGGCCTTCAGTCATCTTACTGTAGGTCCATTGATTCCTACACTCCAGCCTCCCAGTCTTCATCCTGAGGTCATTTCTCAATTTGCGAGTGCATAATCAGGATGCAAATGCTGAATTGATAGTGATCTTATACTAGCAACCTGACCTGTGGAGAGTGCACGAATAGTAAGAAAGTTCAAGTAAAAGACCCTGAAAATCCCCCCTTCCACGCAAGTTAGTAAATTGAAAGCAACACTATATCCCAGATGAAACAGTAGAATGGCAAAGAGCTAAAGAATGAAGAGGTGGTTGTTTTTATTTTAACTCTAAGTAACTAGTCCGCATGCTCTCCCCTTCCAAAAACAAATAAAAATAAATAAAACAAAGATGAAGCATGGTAAATGACAGCAAGTAATATAAAGTTAACCAGGTGTTATTTCCAATTCCAGCTGCTGTGCCAGCTGTGTAATTTCATTATAGCAGATCAATTCTGCCTTGGGCATTTTATATATGGTTATTTATCTAGAAAACATGCTCCCCACCCCAGTCTAATCAGGAAAAAGGATCGAAGCAGTTTATATTCACCTGGACTAGATGGTAATATACACTCGTAGTGTTGTTCCAAAACAATATTAGCTCTACTGATCTTAACCACATATAGTCAAGAGAAACCTAGGTCATTTGAGCATTGTGTAGAATATACAGCTGAACTATATCAATGGCATCATATTAATTGGATCTAGTGAGTAGGAAGAGCCAAGTACTTTGGATGTCATATGCTCATGAGAGTGGAAGAAAAACCCTTACCTAAAACCCAGATTTATGAACCTTCCTTGCAAATGAAAGACATTTGTAGGGATCCAATAAACTGAAGCATACCAGAAAATTTCCTGAAAATTAAAGGACAATTTTTTTTACCTTGAAAGTCCTATGATTAAAAAAGTCATTTCATGTAGTAGGCCCATTTGGATTTTTTTTGTTTTAATTTCAGAGTATTATGGGGTACAAATGCTTTTGTTACATAAATTGCTTTTATGCCTCCCAAGTCAAAGCTACAAGCGTGTCCATCCCCCAGACAGTGGGTGCCGCATCGTTAGGTGTGGACTTACCCATCCCCTCCTCCCACCTCCCATCTATGCCCAACACCCTGTAAATATTACTCCCCATACATACACATTAGTGTTGATCAATTAGTAAATATTTACACACCCAACACAGGTGCACCCAGAGTCATAAAGCAAATCCTACTTGATCTAGACAAAATGATAAATAGCAGCCCCATTTGGATTTTGAAGACAGCACACTTGGAAACACTGCTGTCATCTATTTATTGGGTGGCTCAGAAGTGTATTTGGTTTGAGTGTGCCCAGAGAAAGAGAGGATTCTGCAGCAGTTTTGGGCTGCAATACAAGCAGTCCTGTAACTTTGACTATAAGGAAAGGTAGATTTCATGATGCTAGAGGCGTGTATCCTAGAATAGGGTATCCAAGAGAAAAACATTTGCATCTGAGAATTGTTAGCTATTAGAAAAGCAGCTTCTGGCATTTATGAGGCCTTCGTAAGTACCTAACACCAGGATATCAAGTGACTATAATTGGTGCTACCAATCATTAACTGGGAGTTATCCACCTACATATAATCAGGTTATATAGGTACAACATAAATCCATCATAGGATGGGAATGACATATTCAAGATTAGGCCTAAAGCAATTCAGAGATCACAAGTTACACAAATAGGTGGCCCAGACTTTAAGTGACCTAATTTTTTTGTTCTAACATCTCTCCCTCAGCTCACAGCTTTTATCTGATATTAAAGTCCCTATGTCCAGCTTGTAGAGTTAAACTCAGCCCAGATTTATGGATAGGTTAGTTGCTATAAACCAATATATTGATGTTAGCCAAAAATAGGGTTGGCTTGAGAAGACAATATTGAGAGAAAATCTTTTCTAGAAGGCAAAGCTTTGAACAATGCTCCAGGTTATCAATTTGATGTAGAAGATACCTGAGCTAAGGCAATTAATAAATTTGGGGGGAGAGTTTAATTACCTAGCTTGTTGGCCAAGAACCAGTACAGAGTAAGATCAGAAGAGCAGAGGCCTGAGGAAAAGCATGTAGATTGTTCTATGAGAAGGTGGAAAAGGTGAGAGGATCTTTGTATGTCATGGCAGCGCCCACCGAGAATATTCATCATTGACAATTAGATAGAATTGCTGTGAGGGTCAGCCACCCTGACTTCAACAACCCCAGTGCTTGTATTTGATCTAATAAATGGGATTTCCAGGGCAGGAGAAAGAAAGGCTATGCATAGAATTTTCACCATGGGCTCCTTCTCACTAAGAATGATGTAGCCAGTGCTGCTACTGAATGTGTGACAAATCAGCAGGTTAGGCCAACACTAGCACTTGACATCACACTGGTTATTAATTTATTGTCTATAAGCTCCTAGTTTATCCTTCTTTGCCCTGTTCTATGATACTGGAACCTACTCCTATGAACATGTCTCCTTTGGCAGCTGGTGCAATGTTACGCTTTGTCAATGGGGGCACTGGAAGGACACTACAAGGCTATAGCAAGAGGAAGGGATTTTTCTCCCTGGTACCAGTTTACTTTTGTTTTCTTGTGATATGGCTGCCAGGAAATCAGTGTGCCAGAGACCTGGTGACAAACATTCTCTAGTAATTTCTTTACCAACCCACAGGCCATTACTGCCCAGTAGTCCAAACCTACACTTTCCAGCAAATTTCTTCCCCACTGATCTTTTGTTTATATGTGGGGCAGCCACACTTTCTCTAATGAAACCTAAATCTTAGCCTGGGGGTGGTATCTCTTCTAAGTTTTAGTTCCTTTCTTGTTCACTCTTTCTCAGTCCAAAATGTAGTAACATTCTTTTATTCCTTTTAGTAGTTAATAATATTTTACATTATTTTTTCCTGTTTAGCACAATAACTGCCATGTGAGTTTTATTTAACTCATGCTAGTTTTGAGCCCAGTGCCTCGTGAAGCATATGTAATTCACGTCTCCTCACCTTGAGAGCAACAAGAATTATTTCTCAAGTTGCATATGACTCATGCCCAGAAAATAATTTTAAAAAACTTTTTTTTTCATTAAATTAGAAAGGATCATGTTTTCTTTGAAGTTTTTATTCTATTTTCATAATAAAACACCTTGGCCCCAAGGGAAAAAAAAATTTCTTTCTAGTGTGGCAGTCAATGTGTTAAATTATTGGTATGATTTCTGTGTCTTGACTAATCCTGATTAATGCATGTATCATCCCTTAAAGAAACCAGCCAGGTACTTTTTGGCTAGTTGATTACATTAGCTCCCTTCCATGGTGGAAGAGCAATGATTCATTCCTTACGTTGTCCAGACAAAGGTTTGTGTTGCCACCTTTCAGTGCCTTGGACAAAAACACTGTATGAAGGCTAATAGGCAAGGGAGTCTTTATTTAAGGCTACTGCAATAGGTGAAAGAGATAAAACTCAATTCCAGTGAAGCAAAAGGAAGGAGAGTTTTTAAACATTGTGGTGGGCTAGTGGAAAGTACTGGACAACCCTAGTGAGGGAGTTGGTCAATGTGTTTGCTAACTGGTGCTTAGCTCATTGAAGTTCCTACCCTCCACGGAGACTGGGAGAAGAGAGCACTGTCTTCCTTGAGGATGGCATTTTAAAGGGATGATTCCCAGGACTTTGAGACAGTCTAGGACTGTAAAATTGGCAAGAGTCTGGAGAAGAGTTACATCTGAAAGAGGCAGAGAAAGAACTTACAAGTTTTCTAAAGTAAATACTCTAAGAAAAGAGAGGTTAGGGGCCTATAGGTAGGAAGAATAAACCCATCAGAAGATCCCACCATCAAGCTGAGGGGAAGATAAAGGCAGTCTTGGTTAGGGCTCATGGAGAGACTGATCTACTGTCATTGGATCCCATATCATATCACCTTGACTCAAGGAGCCCATTTTATAGAAAGAGAGATGACCCTGGGGTCTTCCAGTCCCACATATATCTCGTCATTTAAAAGATACTGGACTACTAGAATGTAAAATGACCTCTTTTTTTTTAATTTTTCCAGAAAATATATATATTTCTGCAAGGAAAAACAAATGACTATCATAATTTTAGATTCCCCTTGTGAAATATTTTATTATTCCCTGAATATTCTGAGGGTTTGATATATTTTCTTATATTTATTGATTTATTTACATAAAATGACCTCTTTAATGCATAGCTGAGATACCAACTTAGGGATGATGCCATTCATTGGGTTATTTAAATTGTAAAATATAGTTGAACCAGAAGCCATTACATGGTGTTGGAGGCCTGATAGACAGAATAAATAGATCTTGTAAACAGTGTTTCTTCTCACCACACTTGCAGAGGTTCACATAGGGAATTTGTACTCCTTGTACTTACAACTTTAAGTTCTGCTGGACCAGAGGTTCTGGTTCCCAGGGGGAATTCTAATAATAGGTGGCACAGTAAAAGTTCCACAAAACCTAATTGTTGAATTGTGACCTGATTATTTGGGGTTTCTCTTGTCAGAAGACCAGCAAGCAAAACAAACAAAAATCTGTTACTATACTAGCAGGAATAATCCAACCTGATTATTATAAGGAGCTAGAATTGCTGCTACCTGAGGAGAGTAGGGAGAATTTTGTCTAGACTTCAAGATATTCCTGGGGAGTCTCATTTTGCTACCATGTGAAGAGATATCCACACATGAGCAATTATAGCAATAATAGGTTTACAAAGGCATGCTATCCAGGAACACAGAGCCCCAAAGGATGAAGGTCTATATTTACCTATTGGGTAAGCAACCCAGACCAGTGAGAAGGCTGGCTGAGAGGGAAGGAAATGCAAAAATGGAATTAAAGGTGGGGAGATGATAGACATCTATTATGGCTTCAGAATCAGTGCAGCAGAGCTGAGTGCAGTCCCACTCTTTCTATGGCTATTTTTTCTGTGAAATGGTGACTGACCACCTCATGAAGAAACAGTGACAGTATTGATCGAAGTTAACATGAGCCATGGGAGGGTCTGGTCAGGGCAAGGAGTGGATTGTACGAATAGCGCAGGCTCTTGGTGCCCACCATATCTCTTCAAGCTTTATCATTTAAGTGTATACTAGTTGATTTCCAACTGCCATCACTATCTTTATGCCCAAAGGCTTGTCTAAAACCTTTTCTGCCCATGCACATAGCAAACAGAAAGTGGCAGAGAAATAACCCTTCCAGGATCAGTCCTCAAACGTTAACTCTGAAAGTTAATATAAAAATACCCAAGCTCCCATGGTACTGAAAGGAAATATCTCTGAGCCCCATAATCTACAGTTTCCTAGATATCTAGTTGTCTGCAGTGGTAACTTGCTTGATAAAGCATACTGCATTGGCTCCTTTCTTTTCCCGCTTTACTTTCCTCCCCCTTAAAGTGTTTCTTGGGTTCACTTCCCAAATAAACTACTAGAAATTAAACCCTTGTCCCAAAATCTGCTGCTGGGAAAACCTAAATTAAAACAGGCTTTGGGATCAAACTGACTGGGATTATAAATGTGATTTGGAAACATCTTTTTGTAATACCTTTTCCCCTTTTCCTCCTCCTTCTCATCGCTCCTCCTCTTCATTTTGCAAACAAATCTTATGTTATAACATAATTCATTTATACTATTTGATAATAATAAATTCTCTCTTATTAGCTGGACAATTTCAAATTTGTTATGTAACCTAATATCTTCAGTTTCCTCATCTATAAAAAGAGGATAGAAATACTCATTTTACAGAAAATTTGTCAGTAATAAATAAAGTTCTAAAAATACATAGTTCTATATCTGGCCTATGCTGGGCTCTCTCTGTAAAGAGCCTGCATTTATTCAATTATAGGCATCTTTCTTTAATAAATAGGAGTATAAAGAAAGAAAATTTTATACTTATATCTGAACAACAAATATGGTAAACATTAATTGCATTGTTTTACATGATAATTTACACAGTGTATGTAAAAACGTAGTTGATGTTAGGATATGTTCACTAAAAGACATGTGTTTGAATGTTCACAGTAGTGTTACTTATAATAGCACCAAACTGAAATTGGCCAAATTAAGAATATAGTGAATAAATAAATTATTAAATAGTTATTCAATTGAATACTATGCCTCAATAAAAATTAATAGTCTATGACTATTTGCAACAGTGTGGATTACTCCCACAAACATGACATTGAGTGAAAGAGGCCAGTTAAAAAAAAAAAAAAGTGTATACTATCTTTGTTGTTCCAATAGCATAAAATGCAAAAACAGGCAAAATAATATATGCTGTTAGCAGTCAGAATAGTATAGGTATGCAATGACTTTGAAGAGCAGGTAGTGCTAGGAAGGAGGATAATGCATGCTTTTGGTGTGTTGACAGTGTTCTCTTTTTTCATCTGGGTATTGGATGCATGGTGGCATTGAGTTGCGAAAATTTAATGAACTTTATACTTATGTGCACATATGTGTGTGTATTAATACAAAGTTAAGAAAACAAGATGGAGTTAAAATCAAAAATATTGTTCTAGAAATTATCTGGCATAACCAGATTTTACAAACAGCAGACTTCTTATTTAAATACATCAAAATATTTCCTTTGACATTCATCATGATTTTCCCTGAAATACTTCATTACTGCTAGGCAACTTATTTCTATTGTATCATCATTTCTTAGGTAGTTTTGTGGTATTTAAAACTCTAACATCCATACGATACACATTAGAATGCTTTTTAAACTCAGTTAAAATGCATGACAGGCTTGACAGGTTCTGATTCAAAACATTAAATGTGTCCTTCAAATTAATTTCTGTGATATTACTTTGAAATGCTTTAAAATTGGCTTACAATTTTTTAATTTCATTACATAAATCAAAACAGACAGTCAATATTTCTTGGATACTTACATTCTCATTATATTCCCTTTCTCCTTCTTTCTCCTTTTGACTTTTTTCTTGTAATTCAGAAAAAAATTCTTATCTTTATTCCTTAACATCAAATAATAAACTATTTTATTTAATATTCTGCCTGGCTAGAGATGAGAATGCCTATAAAAGTGGAGGAGAGTTGATAATAGCAGAGAAAGATGACCTTTTTTAGATTAATATCAAGGTCATGTTGGTATTATCAAAATTGTATGCATAAAACAAATTTTTATGTTTATAAAATCTATTTTGACAAATCAGTCCACTCGTTCAACATCTATAGAAAAAGTCCTTTATGTCATCCAAGTAATTGGGCCATGCTCTCAAAGAACTCACTGTCTAGTGCAACTGATGCACGGTAAAAATTATGCTATGTCTTAAATTATCTTACTAGAGGTGCTAACAGAGTTTGAAGAATTTCTAGGTGAGAATTGTTAAGACTTTCTGAGTCAGTAAATGATATGGTTATTTTATTGGATTTACTAGATATTTTAGCCAAATTAGTGATTAAGAGTCATTTTCTACTCATTCCTTCCTTCATTCATTCATTCGTACATTCTTTCTTTCTTTCTGGTTTTTTTTTTTTTTTTTTTTTTTGGTTCCAGGGTTTTTCTCCATGAAAGATTAACTCCTAGAGCATTTTGCTTTCACATGCAGAAGGAGATATGAATTTTTCTTCACCTGATAAAACTGCCTGCAGAAGTTCCAAAATTCATTTAGTCCATTAGTTTAACAAAGAGTTGATGATCTATTTGATGTTTTAAGTGATGTGCAAGGCACTGGGCAAAGATAAAGAGAAACAAACAAGAAAATGCTTTGCAAACAAGCGATAGGAGCTAAAATGAGCTATTGTACAGAGGCTTTTGAAGAGATAATAAGTACTGAGTTGCAGAGTAGAGGAGGTAGTAGTGTTGGGGAAAGAGATCTGGAAAATTTTCACTGATGTGATAAGCTTGTTGGAACACAGGGCTTCCTTCCCAAGTGGTAATGACCTCCCTGGGAATAGCCAACGTAACGTAGAGATGCATGGGGTGAGCTTTATATGCCACCCAGCCCTTTATGCCCAAAGGAATGGACTATGCTTTGCATCACAGGTTGCCTACAATTCTTTACATTTCATTAAATCAATTTTTCACCCTGGGGACCCATCTGCCATATTGTTAGGAAGCATAGACCAAAGAAGAGACCAGTAGTACATATTCTGGTCAACAGTTTCAACTAAGGTATCAGCCAACAGCCTGTATCTCCCACCAGTTAAGTAAGTGAGCAAGCCTTCAGATGATTCCAGAACTCAGTCTTCCAACTGCCCAGCTGACACCTAGTGGGATAAGGCTTTTCACTGAGCCCTGACCCGGAGCCTGGCCCAAACTTCAGATTGGTGAATACAGTGAATGTTTTTGCTGCACTAAGCCACAAAGGTTTGGGGCAATTTTTTTTCTTGTCAT
Source organism: Propithecus perrieri (assembly GCA_963574695.1). Lineage (NCBI taxonomy): Eukaryota > Metazoa > Chordata > Mammalia > Primates > Indriidae > Propithecus > Propithecus perrieri. The sequence goes on from CAUYRB010068025.1 coordinate 16,039, forward strand.
AGAAACTGGAATGACTGTGTGAGGCAAAGTAATTCCAAAATGAAACTCTGAAACATCTCTTAAAAGAGATTTGTAAAGCAAATATAATAAGCACATGAATCTCTACAGTATATGGCTCATACATATATTTTTTAAATGTGTAATTATAAAGGCACAATGGCCATAAAGATTGTTAAGTTGAGAGAAGAAATACATCAATTTGGGAATCAGGAAATATTTTATGGAAAAGGTGGCATTTGAGATGCATTCTGTACTACTTATTTCCAGGAAAACTGTGTGTATTTGTTCTTACACAAAATTTGTATTTTGTTGATAGTTTAACTTCTTTAGGGCTTATAGGGGAAGGACAGAGGGTTCTTCCTGAGTACTGTTTCTTAAATTACTTCAACTTAAAATATTCAACATGCCAAGGTGCTATATTTTGGGGTAGCATGTCTTGAACCCCTTTAGGCTAAAGCACAAGTCTGATAAACGTAGTCTAACAAACTTTATTTTCCTATTCTTGGTCAATACTCTGTCCATATACACAATCTAAAGACAAGTAGGGAATGAGAGTCCCTAGATATGGCTTCTATGGTAAAATCTATAGAATATGCAAAGTGATAAATAAAATTTATTTGTTTCACATTATTCACCAGGGCTCAGAAGTCTCCCAGGGCACCTAAAAGTCCATGAGCAATTGTATTAGAAAAACTGTCTGCCCAATTTTGTTTATTATGAATACCAAGACCACTCAAATAACACTGCAGATAGAATTTGAATTTAACCTGCATGTATGAAATATTTTCTATCTGAGAAATTTGTGAACTGACTAGTTAAGAAAGGGTAAAAGTAAAAGCTGCTGAAAATTAGAAACATAAATTTCATACTTCTTTTTTCAATCTTCCAGTTAAGTGTTTACCAATTGCTGGTGAACGCCTCAGTATAAATGCTTCTAGGGGAATTACCTCTGACTACCAAGCCTGAGTAGTTATTTTGAATAGGCCTTACATTGCTAAGATATTTTAATTCACATCCGGAATTTTCAAAGTAGTGGAGTGGCCCCAAGGCTAGTCAGAACACAGACTGTAAGAGTTTCAGAATTTAAGTATTTACCCAAAACATCACAAACTCAAACCTGAGATCTATAGAGAATGTGTAATGCCTGTTTGGCAAAATTTATCCAAAAGAATTTTTTTTACAGAATTGAACTTCATCAGATAATTGTTCATTTTCAATAATGAATAAAAAAAGAATTGGAATATCTTAAAAAAATCTTAAATACTATAAAATTCAAGTGTAACTACACTGTATGACTTGTTTCTTATTTAGTGTGTTTCCAAACTCCATTCTAATATCAAAACACTAGGGAATCCATTGTAGAATTATTGACCCAATTCGTTCTATCAAGATAACTTGACACTTTAACAACTAAATTGGCTCAGCCACACACAAAAAATATATTAGTTCCTCCATCATTATAAAAGCTAAAACTAATGAATTAGCTCACAGAATCTAATTCAGCATAGACTTGCCTTAAGTCCCATATTGATTAACAGCTATATAGCATGTAAATGATTTTTCCCTATAGATGGTAAATTACTGGAAAGGGGACTGTGATATTTTATGAAAAGTTAAAAGCATACCTGAGAATGTGTGCAACATTTATGATTAAAATAATGAAAGTTAACTATATGCCAGTGTTTCTCAACTGAAACAATTTTACCTGCTCTCCCACTCCCCCCCCACACACAAAACCAGGGATATTTGGCAATATCTGGAGGTATTTTAGGTTGCTCTAGCTGGGTATCTTCTACTGGATATAGGCCAGAAATCCTACTAAATTTCCTGCAAATAAGGATACCCCCCACAACAAATAATTACCTGGTCTAAAATGTCAATAGTGCCAAAGTTGAAAAACTCCGCTATATAACTCTTGTTAAAAACATTTTTATGTGTTGCATGTGAATATTTTCTCCATTTTGTAGGTTGCTATTGTGGTAGTTTCCTTGGCTATGCAAAAGTTTTTTAATTTGATCAGGTCCCATTTATTTATTTTATTGTTGCTATGATTGCCTTTAGGGTCTTCTTCATAAATTCTTTCCCTAGGCTAATGTCTAGAAGAGTTTTTCCAACATTTTCTTCTAGAATTCTTACAGTTTCATGCCTTACATTTAAGTCTGTTATCCATTGTGAGTTGATTTTTGTGAGAGCTGAGAGGTGTGGATCCTGTTTCAGTCTTCTACATGTGGCTATCCAATTTTCCCAGCACCATTTATTGAATAAGGATTCGTTTCCCCAGTGTATGTTTTTGTCTGCTTTGTCAAAGATTAGATGGCTATAGGAGGATGGTTTTACATCTGGGTTCCCAGTTCTGTTCCATTGATCTATGTCTCTGTTCTTGTGTGAGTACCATGCTATTTTAGTTAACATAGCCTTGTTTTATATATTATCCTGGGTGGAACTGGAGCCCATTCTACTAAGTGAAATATCAGAAGAATAGAAAAACAAGCACCACACGCACTCACCATCAAATTGATATTAACCGATCAACACTTACGTGCACATATAGTAGTAACAGACATCAGGTATTGGGCAGGTAGGAAGAAGGAGGAGGGGATGGGTATGTTCACACCTAATAGGTGCAGTGTGTACCATCTCAGGGATGGACACACTTGAAGCTTTGACTCAGGTGGGGCAAAGTCAATATATGTAACCTAAACATGTGTATCCCCATAATATGCTGAAATTTAAAAAAAAAAATTATTTGGATTGTAAACATACAAATCACAATTCATATATTTGCTCCTCATGCTTTCAATTTTTAGATGACATATTTCACTTAAGAAAATATATAGTAATAATGATTTTGAATAAAATTGTTCCTTGAAAAAGTGAATATTTATTGAACCACTAAAGTTCAAAAAGGCAATTTAAAAAAAAACAGTAGTTTAGGCAAAAAGAAATGAATGGTATTTATGTCTGAAGCTTTCCTAGATTAAATGTCCAGCCATAAAACTAACTGGAAGGATATTGAGAAGATTAATTTGATATGCTTTGTAAAGTAGTTTAAGTTTTAACTCCTCTTGAGTGTACAAAAGAATCTACCCCAAATAAGGAGAAATATAGGTGACGATTTTAGCAGCATTATCAAGGCATCACTATTCCCTAGAAGCAGAGATTCTTGCTTGGGTGAAAGCAAGTACTTGGTTTCCGCTCTCAACATTTCAGCAAGCAAATTAAGAACCCAATGGAAAAACAATCTAAAGACTTGATAGAATTGCAAAAAAAGGAAAGAAAAAGAAGGAAATAATGAAGAAAGCAAAAAGAAAAAGAAAAGAAAAAAGAAGAGCAAGAGAAATAAGGAGCTCTCAACTGTTAATGTTTGAAATAGTCTCCGTTTGCACTATGTGGTTTTGTTTTGTATTCTGTACTTGTTTCTCCCTCCTCTATGACTTAAATGAACTAACCTTGAAGACAGATGAGTCTTTTGTATACAAGACTAGACAATGGATTGGAAGAGAAAGTTGTAAATAAATTCCTAATTATAAAAAGGCAGTTAGTTACCATTTCACAATAATGCAAAAACGGCTCTTTTTGAATTCTAAGCATTTTGAATTCTGAGAAAGCTCATTTTATAATTTAAGGTACACAATACAGCTCTATATTTTAAATGCAATTTTAATAGTATTGATAAATCCTATATAATTATTCCATTAACCTCTGTAAACATTTTGACTTTCTCTTGCAGCTCAGTAACTGAATAAAAACAAAACCTCAGTACCTCATTTACTTGCCATATTTGTCTCATTTACAAGCTAATTAATTTATGTTTTAGCATTTCAATTACATGACTTTATTAATGCCTCCAATAATCTATAGTGAATAGCTTTCTAAATTCAAACTATTCTGGAACTCTAAGATTCTGAGTTTTCTGTCGTTTGATAGAAACCACAAAGTACAGGTTAATGAGGCATGTGACATGCTCCCAAAATATATACTATTATATATATTTATAATGCAAATGAAACTATTATTACCAAAGTCATACAAAATAAATTAATATTCTATTTTTAGATTCTAAAAAAACATAATCCTCAAATATACATGTTCCACTGTCTGGATCACCACCTTGCTCATGGTAGAAGTTCAATGTAAAAGTTCTATTCTGTTAAGGCAAACTGTTAACTGTTCATAAAATCATGCTCTTCTTCTTGGGCACATGGCTGGAAAGGCAGGAGTAGCCATATAATAGATATCTAGCTAATGAAATGTGAGCAAATGGAAAATGTGCACTTTCAGGCCTGGCCCATGCACGACCCTCCCTGTTTATTTCCCTTTCAGTTCGATGGAATAGTGATGATCCTAGGGTGAAGTGGGTTCTTTAATTTCTGCCTGAAGGACAGCTGGCCAACCCAGAGCACTAGTTTGGTCTATTACATGAATGAGAAATGAACTTGCAGAGTGAAAGTCATAAAGTGTGAGGGTTCATCTGCTTTTGCCTGTATAAGCAGCCATCAGTGCTACCCTTGCACCTTTAAAGGTGAAAATCCCAAGTAAATTTTTTTTTTGAAATACAGAAAAATCATGGAAATAAGCTGTTTGGGAAATGTGTGTGTTTACGCATACACATATACACACACACAAATATAACAAAGCACGCATGTATTTTGATAACTTTCTTCAAGAAATGTTCTTCTTAATGACGTTTATTACTGCTCATTGTGAGAAGATTAACAAATTGAAAAACAAATCTAAATTCAATGAACTAAGTCTTCAAAGTCTTTTTCACCTTGTTCTCCTTTCCGCTATGGGTTCTCGAATACTCTTATGTACATAAATCTTAGACTGACATAGGAAGGAAAGATTCTGTTTAATCATTGCACTGTTTTGTTTTCTCTGCTCTGATTTTACTTCATTCCAAATGGTTCAACTTCTAGCAATTCCACTTGGTTTCACTTTTTATTCCAACTTTATATGTGCTGCCCTTGACTTCCTGCCATTAGTATTCAAGAATCATAAAATTTTTACCTGAAAAATACTAAGCATTTGACTTGCTCTAAATATTACATAAACCTGGACTATATTCATTTTGAGTGTTCCTTTTTGATTAGATCAATAGGAAATATTTCAGAGATTACTAACCTGATATTCACTTTTATAGAGAGCCTTTTTTTCCATTTCAAGCAGTTGAACTGAACAAAATGATTGTGTCTTTCTTTTATTGTCTCAGAACTGTTAACCCAAGTAGCATATATAAAAATATAGGTAAGAATTTTAAAATTATATGCATCTGGTGACATTTCTCTTCGTGATGTGAACATTGCTGCATGTTCTTTTCCACTATGATAGCTTTTACAAGGTACACCATGTCATTGGCCTTTTATTTCACTGAGAGGCTTGTCTTGTTCACAAAAGGCTGACAGCTCTACTCCAACTAGTGAGATTTTAGAGGAGCTGGTGACAGTGTGGCTAAGCCAGGCCTCACAATGGGTCGTCTTTGCAGTGTTAACATGAAAAGTCAAAGAGTGAAAGGAAGACTGAACAGAGTCCCAGATAAAAGGGAAATAAAAACCTAAGAACCTGTCATATAACACTTATTTTTCTGAGTAAAAGTAACTGAGATACAACAAAGAATAATGGCTTTGAATTCAGAAAGGCCTAGATTCACATATTTTATCTCTTTTAGTTTCAGTGTCTTCACCTTAAAAAAGAGGGATGAAAATATCTGCATACTAGTCATTAAAAAGATAAAGTGAAAAATAGGTATAAACAGTCCAATTCTGTATGCATTACTAAGAAGCACTAATATTTATAGAACACTCTTATCAGCCAAGCACTGTTCTAGACACATAGACAAAAATCTCTGCCCCTACAGGACATACATTTTAGTAGGACAAATCGAGAATAAATAAAAAGACAAATATTGAAATGTGTAGTACATTAGATAACAAAAGTGGGAAAGAGAAAAAGAATGTAGGGAAGAGATATAGGGATGGCATTTAGAATAATAGATAGGATGGCTCAAAGAATCAGCACAATCTCATGAAAAGGTGACATTCCAGCAAAGTGAGAGAGGGAGTCACGTAGACACTTGAGGACAAGCATTCCAAGGAAAAAAAGCAAATGCAAAAACACTATGTCAGAAGAAAGCCTGCGTATTCCTGGAAAAACAAGGGAGTCCTGGCTCAAGCAGAGTGAGAAGATAAAAGTAGTGAAATATGAGTGTCATAAATATCACATATGGCCTTGCATATCTTTGTCAAAACTTTGCTTTTATTCTGATGGAGATGACATGCCTGAAGTGTATCGAACAGAGAAATGACAGGCTCTGACTTACCTTTTAATAGGATCATTCTGGCTGCTGTTATGAGAATAGAGGAGAGACACGTGGAGAAGCCAGTAAGAACAGTTTTAAAGCTTTTTATTAATCCAAGTGAGGCATGAGGGTGGCTTGACACAGAGTGGTGGCAGTACAGGTGATAAACTGTTTAAATTTTGCATATAATTTTAAGACAACGTGGTCATGAGGATATGAAGTGATTGGAAAGAGGCAGAAAGGGGTCAAGGATGGCTCCAAGGTTTTTACATGAAAAATTGGATTAATGTTAGCTCTTCCTTTTTTTTCCTTTTTCTTTCACATATTTTGGGGCTTATTGTTTGACAACAACAAATGATCAGTTTACCTTCTAGAAACTGGATTGCCAGCAAGTTACAAATGGAGAGTCTGCTAGTCATTGATATAACCAAAGGAATCTATGTGGAAACTGGAGGGAAGAAGACCTCAGTCATATTCTAAGCCAAATATCTAAGAAATATTCATGAATATCTTTTTAAAATCTTAAAAAGTAAAATGATACAATGATGATAAAAGGAATTTGTCCTTTGTAAGCTCAAAAATCCATTTTGTAACTTCTATCTATACTCTATTAAGGTTTACTTTTTTTCAAGGCAGCATGCTTATTTTATTTTATTTTTATTTCAAAATATTAAGGGGGTACAAATATTTTTGTTACATGGATCCCTTGTGAAAACTTAAGTCAGGGCTATGGTGTGCTTGTCACCAGAATGGTGTTCATTGTACCCAATAGGTAAGTTTTAATCCCTCACCTGCCTCCCAACCTCCACCCTTCTTGGTTTAAAATGTTCTTTATATCTCTTTGTCCCCATGTGTACCCATCGTTTAGCTCCCACTTATTAGCAAGGACATATGGTATTTGGTTTTTGATTCATGAGATACTTCACTTAAGATAATGGTCTCCAGTTCCATCCAAGTTGCTGCAAATGACATTATTTCATTCCTTTTTAAGGCCGAGTTGTACTCCATGGTATATAGATAACACATTTTCTTAATCTACTCTTTATCTATATTATGGTATAATTTCTGCAGAATGGGTACCAATTCTTTTTTTGGAGTTCTGGAAAATTCATCTGTGAATCCATCTGTTCCAGGGCATATTTGTTGTTGGACTGTATTTTTATTGCTGCTTCAATATCATTGCTAGTTATTGGTTCATTCAGGAGTTCTATTTCTTCCTGATTGAGTCTTAGGAGGTTGTGTGTTTCCAGAAATTTGTCCATTTCCTCTACATTTTCGAGTTTATGTGCATAAAGATTTTCATAGTATTCACAGATTATATTTTGTGTTACTGTGGTATCAGTTGTATATTTTCTTTTTCATTTCTAATTGAGCTTATTCGAATCCTTTCTCTTCTATTTCTGGTTAATCTAGCAAGAGGTATGTCAATTTTGTTTATCTTTTCAAAGAATCAACATTTTGTTTCATTGATCTTCTATATAATTTCCTTGTTTTCCGTTTTGTTTAGTTCTGCTCTGAACTTAGGTATTATTTTTTTTCTTCTGGCTTTGGGCTTGGTTTGCTCTCCCTTTACTAGTTCCTTGAAATGTGTCATTAGATTATTATTTTTTAATCTTTCTGTCTTTTTTCTGTAGGAATTTAAGGCTATGTATTTTCCCTTTAGGATTGCTTTTGCTGTATCCCATAGATAGTGATAGGTTGTGTCCTCTTTATCATTCAGTTAGAGAAATATTTTTATTTCCATCTTAATTGCATTTTTGATCCAATAATCATTCAGCAGCAAGTTGTTTAATTTCCGTGATTTTGTGAAGAATTGGGCGTTTGCCTAGAGTTGATGTCTACTTTTATTCCACTGTGGTCTGAGAAGATACATGGTATGATTTCAATTTTTTTGAATTTGTTGAGTGATGTTTTGTGGCCTAAAATATGATCAATCTTGGATAATGTTCCATGTGCTGGTGAGTAAAATGTATATTCAGTAGTTTTTGGCACAAATGTTCTGTAAATGTCTGGTAGGCCCAACTGTTGTATAGTCCTGTTTAAATCTAGTGTTTTTTTATTTATTTTCTGCTTGGAGGATCCGTCCAGTTCTGTCAGTGGGGTATTCAAGTCCCTGGCAATTACAATGTTGTTGTTTATCTCTCTACTTATGTCTAATAGGGTCTGCTTTATGAATCTGGGCACTCCTGTGTTAGTTGCATAGGTATTTATTATTGTTATGCCTTCTTGTTGAATTGCTCCCCTAACCGCTATATAATGACCATCTTTGTCTTTCTTTACTACTGTTGATTTAAAGTCAATTTTATCTTATATGAGAATAGCTACACCTGCTTTCTTTTGGTTTCCATTTGCATGGAATACTTTACTCCATCCCTTCAGCCTAGGGTCTGTACAACTCCTTGTGGGTTAGATGTGTTTCCCGGAGACAGAAGATAGTTGGCTCGTATTTTTTATCCATTCAGTCTCTCGAGTGGGAAATTTAAACCATTTACATTGATTGATAGAATTGACATGTTCATCCTGTTGGTTATTATCTTATTGCTTTGTTTTATTTCTTGTATTATTGCTTTATTTGAGCTTGAGCTTGAGCTTTTGGGTAGTTTTACACTGGCAGATGACCATTGTGTTACTCCATGTATAATGCAGTTCTGAGTATTTCTGACAGAGCAGGTTTGGTCTTGACAAATTTCCTCCGTGCTGGCTTGTCTTCAAAAGCTTTATTTCTCCCTCATTTATGAAACTTAGTTTTGCAGAATACAAAATTCTAGGCTGGAAGTTGTTCTGTTTAGAAAGGCTGAAGATGGGGCCCCAATCCTTTCTCACTTATAAATTCTCAGTTGAGAAGTTTGCAGTTAGCCTGATGGTTTTTCCTTTGTAAGTTATGGGATGTTTTCACCTTATGGCTCATGGGAGTTCCTCCTTTGTGTTAACTTTGGCCAGTCTGATGACTATATGTCGTGGTTACTGCCTCTGCAGTGAGTAGTGACAAATTCCCTTACTGTTCATTTATATGGCAAAGTCTTTATTTCTCCATTATTTACGAAACTTAATTTCATAGGATACAAAATTCTTGGCTGACAGTTGTTCTGTTTAAGAAGACTAAAATAGGGCCCCACTATCTTCTGGCTTGTAAAGTCTCCTCTGAGAAGTCTGCTATTAGCCTGATAGGTTTCCTTTGTAGGTTAGCCATTGCTTTCATCTTACAGATTGTAGCATTTTCTCCTTCATTTTGACTTTGGCCAGGTTGATGACTATGTGTCTTGGAGATGTCCTATTTTCTATTTGCTATGAATCTTCCAGAGTTCAGTGACCACCTTTAATCTGAATCTCTGATGATATAATGGAAGTTCTTCTCAGTAATTCCAATGAATAGGTTTTCCATGCCTTTTCCTTTTTCTTCTTCTGCCTCTGGGATAGTTACAATTCATGTGTTGGCTCACTTCATATAGTCCCATATTTCTCTGAGAGATTGTTCATTCTTCTGTATTCTTTTTCTATATCTTTGACTGACTGAGTTAGTTCAAAAGCCTTGTCTTCAACCGCTGAGATTCTTTCTTCTGCTTGGTCTAGTCCTGTTGTTGAAGCTTTTTGCTGTATTTTCTAATTCCCTAAATGACTCTTTCATTTCTTTAAGTTCAATTATATACTTCCTTATGTTGTGTCTATCTCTTTAGTGAGTTTTTCATATTTTTCATTCATGTCCTGAAATACGTTTTTGGTTTCTTTGTGTTATTTTTTCAACTTTCTCTTCAATCCCGTTCACCTTGTTTGCCATCCCTATTGTGAATCTCATTTCTGACATTTTGACAATTTCCTTTTGGTTGCAGTCTTTTGCTCTCTATTTGTTGTGATCTTATTGGGGTGTTGAACTAGCTTGTTTTTTTCATGTTTCCAGAATTCTTCTGCTGATTTCTTCTCCTCTGAAACCTCATCTCTCAGTTCAGGGTAGATAGGTTTGCAGCACATCTGTTCTGCTTTGCTGGGAGCTCTCCTACTTAGTGAGAAAAAGGAGAGGTCCCTAGATAGTGCTTTTGTTTCCTACTCTGGAGGATTGACCTGGCAGAAGAAGGGTGGATGGACTGGAAACCTGTAACACAGATGTTCTCCTGCATCTTCCTGTTCCCCTGTGATTGCAATTGTCCAAGCCAATGCTGGAGGATATTCATTCAGATTGGTGGGTTGATCTTCAGGCCACTGTTGGAAGCTCTTGCTCAGGTGTTGGACAAGTCTCTGTCCATGGAGGTGGGTTGTGTGACCTTAGTGGGCACCTGCATGGGTTGCAGATCTTGGCAGGCACCTACGTTGGTTGCAGGACTTTGGCGGAAGCCCATATGTGTTAGGGGCCCTTGGCTGGCACCTGGGTGGGTCACAGGATGTAGATTAGCACCTGAGTGGGTCATGAGACCTTGGCGGGTGCCTCCATAGATTGCATGATGTTGGTGAGCACCTGGACAGTTTGGAAAGCCTTGCTTGGTCTCTGGGTGGGTCATAGGACTGTGACTGGCATCAGGCTATCTTGTTGGGCCTCAGTGGCTAGGCCACCTGCAGCTGGCAGGGCAAGGGAGACTTTTGGTGACCTGCTGGGGAGTTGAGGTGGCTGCATGTCCCCCTCCACCAGCTCTGACTGTAACAGTTGCTGCAGTGCTACTCAGGTGACAGTGGTGGCACTTTCAAGGTGGTGAGCTGGCAGTGGCAGATGCTGAAGGCCAGTGGGTACGTGCTCTGCTCAGATGCCTGGGAGGCATCCATTGAGGGGGATTGGGAGGGTACAGGACATCCAGTCACAGGGCCTGTGAGAACTCCCATCCTCCCACTCCCTCCCTGGCCATGCAGGGTTAATGAGGAGGCCTATTGTGGTGGGGGAGCCCCCTTGCAGCTCAGATTGCAATATCTGCTGGGGGAGTGTGAACCCCTGGGAATCTCTCCCCTAACCCTTTCCCACATGTGGGTGCTTCCCCACAAGTACCCTCTGATCTTGCTGAGTGGATCACCCTGCCTCTCTCTCTCCCACTTTGAGTGTCTCCAGTCACTTCTCTGATGATTCACAATGCTTTCTCTGAGACAGTCTATCCACAAGTGAACCTCTACCCATAACCTTTGATCCTCTCCTTGACAGTGACAAGTGCAGGCTGCTTCTAGTCTGGCGTCTTGGCCCCCTCCCCCAAGTTTCATTTTTTGTAGGTAAAAATGTTATATCATTTGTTGACATATTTGTGCTCCTAACACCATTCATAGGTACTGTATTAGTCATATTAGGTCTCCCAGGGTTTCTAGCTTGCAAACAGCTCCTTGTGGGAATTCTCACCCTCCAGAACGGTATGAACCCATTTCTTTAATATCTCCCCTCTCAAATATCTCTCTTTTTATATATCCTATGTTTCTATCTCTCTGAAGAACCCTGACAAACACACTTTCCTTATTATTGCTTTAGGTTTAGTATGGTGTGTGTGTGTGTGTGTGTGTGTGTGTGTGTATGGCATTAACTGCTCCTTTTTTATTATTTTTTATTTTTTTATTTCAGCGTATTACGGGGGTACAAATGTTTAGGTTACATAAATTGCCTTTGCACCACCCAAATCAGAGCTACAAGCATGCCCATTCCCCAGGCAATGTGTACCACACCCATTAGGTATGAATTTACCCATTGCCTCCTCCCCCCTCCCACCTGCCTGACACCTGGAAAATGTTACTTCCAAATGTCCACATAAGTGTTGTGTTGATTGATTAGTACAATGTAATGGTGAGTATATGTGGTGTTTGTTTTTCCATTCTTGTGATACTTCACTTAGAAGAACGGGCTTCAGCTCCATCCGGGATAAAACAATAGGTAGTTCATCATTATTTTTCTTAATGGCTGAGTAGTTCTCCATGGTATACTCTGAAGAACCCTGATTAACACACTTTCCTTATTGTTGCTTTAGTTTTAGTATGCTTTTTTTCCTTTTTTTTTTAATTTTGAGGGAATTGAATGTTTTATTGATTTGCAATTTTTCTTCTTTTTAAAAATAAGTCTTTATGGCTAGAAATCTCCTTCTAGGCACTGCTTCAAGTGCATTCCATAAACTTTGGTGTGCTTTGTTTTTCATTTTCTCAAAATATTTTGACTTCCTTGTGATTTCTTCTTTACTTCAAGGTTATTTAGGAGAGTGTTTTTTAACTTCCACATTTTAATTTTTTTCAAATTTCCATTTATTGTTGATTTTAATGTTATTCTACTATGATATAATGAAGTATTTTGTATGATTTCTGTCATTTTTAAATTTACTGAGGCTTGTTTTATGACCTAAAATATGCTTAATCTGCATAATGGTCCATGTACTCTTGAGAAGAATATATTCTCTGTTTTTTTGGAGGGCTAGAGTGTTCTATGCATCTCTGTTAAATTTATTTGGTTTATTGTGTTGTTCAAGTCCTTTATTTCCTTATTTATCTTCTTTAATAGTATATATTTTTGAAAGTGGAGTATTGAAATCTCCAACTACTATCATTGCATTGTATTTTTCTCTTTTTAATTCTGTTACTTTCTACTTCATATATTTTGGAGCTCTTTTGTTAGGGATTTACAAGTATAAATGCTTTGTCTTCTGGATGGACTGGCTATTTTATCTTCTTAAAACATCTTTTTTTTTCCTCTAGTAACAATTTGTTTTAAATTCTAGCTTTTGTGATATCAGTATAAACGTTCCAGCTGTCTTCTCAGCCCTTTATGAATAGCATTTCTTTTTTCATCCTTTTACTTTCAACCTATTTGTGTCCTTAAAAGTAAATTTTGTCTCATTTATGTATCATATAGTTCGATCATGTGCTTTATATCTAATCTTCCAATCTCTGCCTTTTAATGGGGTGTTTAGTTCATTTATTTTAATTCTTATTACTGATAACATAAGATTTATGTATGGCAAATTGCCATTAGCTTTTTATATATTTTATTTCTTATTTTTGTTTCTCTTTTCCTCCATTACTTCCTTCTTTTGTTTAATAGACATTTTCTAATATATCATTTTAATTCCTTTCTTGTTTTCTTTACTTTTTAATTTGTATTATTTCCTAGTGATTACACAAGGAATTACATTTTGCAATTTAACTTAAAATAATATGATTTATATTAATACCAAAATAATTTTAATTGTATACAATTTTTCCTTTTATTAGCTCCATAACTTTCTTCTTTCATGTGTTATTATTGCAATGCACGTTACACTTTCATACATTATAAACTCATCCTTAAATAAAACATAAATTAGTAGTTATTTACAGTAAAGTGAATTTCATAGAATGTTTTGACCTCTAAAGTCATGAAGAATGTAATGAACTCTCAGGAAATAAATTGGTTATGGTCTAGTCTGTCTCCCCCAAAGACAACAGTTTTTAGTTTGATTTAATGTGCAATAAAACTCACCATATAACCTAAAAGTGGAATTTCATATCACACTCCCATAAGTTATCATTAAGGTCCAGAAAATTCCACAGGTTAGGAAAAGGGAATGTTAAATTGAAACCATACAAGGCAATTTGCAAAGTTTTACCTACTCATGCAGAGGTAATGAGACATTTTCAGGTAAGATGGTTACAAAGGATCAGAAGCTTTTCTCCATTGTTCTGTTAATCATTCAGGTTCTGTGTTTGAGGTTCCAAAAGACTTCCCTCATGTTCAATGATTTTCTAGAGAGACACAAAACTCAGCAAAGCTGTCACACTCATAGTTACAGTGTATTAGAGGGAAATGGGAAAAAATGCATAGGACAGAGTCCAAGAGACACCAGGCAGTTTCCACACAGAGCACTGTCAACAGGAAAATTTTCCTGAGCCCCGGTGTCCAGGATTTTTATTTGGGGCCATCATGTTGGCATCACTTACCACCTGTGTGGCTAATTTTAGTCTCCAGCCCCTCAAGAGTACAGAATGAATCTATGTGACCAAAGGCCCTCATCTTTAATCACATTATTAGCATAGACTCTATTGTGTGGCCCAAATCCCCCAGGTAAACAAAAATACTGTTATAAGGGAGATTAGTCCAAAGGCTCAGAGATTACCTCCCAGGAGAAGGAAAAGGGCTAACCCTTTCCTTGGAATGTGCAGTGTGGAGAACCCAGATTTGCTGAGTTAATACTTTACTGCAAAGGATTCTAGCATGGGAAGCCATATAACAGATCTGAGTCTCATGTAAATGACCCACCCCGCACCTCCAGAAGAGCCTGGGGTCCCCTGTATATTCCAGAAGAAACCTTCAGGATCGCTGTAGGACAAAAATGCCCCCTTAGGTTTTTATAGTCAAGAGAAAGATTAATTTCCTGGGCAAATCTTTCCCTGAAATAAAACAGTCTTGTGATGTAAACTCTATAAGCCATCTATACAGTAAATGTTTATTATGTATCTATTTGTTATATACCTGGAAGTAAGAACAACACAGTTTCTCCCCTAAAGGAGTTACCATCAAGTGTAGAAAAAGCTAAGAAAAATCGAGTTTTTAAATATGGTAAGTTATGTGAAAAGGACAGCAGAGGACCTCATGTGTACAAACAACAGTCTCCTGACTCCCCCAGCTTGGCTACGGCAGGCAGAAATCATTGCTAATAGGTAGTAATGCAAAACTTAGGAAATTTGGTAGAAGCAAAATTTTAAAGTGGGAAATAGAAGGAGAGGAATAGAAACATAACATTATTGTCACAGAACAGCTCTTCAACATTCAGGGAGTTATTTGTGGTCATAACGTAGGCATCGCGTACCACCTGTGAGGTGAAATGAAGTGCGTAGGGCAAACTTTGCGAAGGTTAGTTAGGATGAACAGAAGAGAGCTGGGACATCATAGAGCGGGATGACACCGGAAGTGGGTGGAAGAGTCAGAACCACACAATATCCAAGGCTGATCCAGTATCTGACATTCAAAATACTTGAGCTGTGTTTTTCCCTCACAAACCCAAAGCAGGAATGCAAATGAATAACCATGAGGTTGTAACTGAATGACAATAGAATATTTTAAAGTTATTTAAGCACACTCTTTTACTTTGTTTCTTAACTTAGTTCATGATTTTATTTTAGAGTGCTGGATTTTCTTTCTGCATAGGTATAAGCAAGCAAGTATAAGAAAGCCCCAGTAAGAATAGTGAAGTTTATGGAAATTAGTGATCGAATCTCAGTGAAATACAGAAAGCCGATACTCAGGGGAGGAAAATAATGTTCAGTAATGCCATACCGAAGTTGTTATACGTGAATCTGTAAAAAAAGACGTCAGGTAGAGAATCCCATTCCATACCCTTTCTGCTGTTTCAGAGTATTACACTCCATGTTACGCACAGGCTGAGTTTTTTTTGTGGCACTTTGCAGTCCCTGCATACAATAGGCACAGAAATGCATAAATAATTGAAGTCCACTAAGATATTACTACTTGTGAGTGCATTTTTAGCTATCTGCATTTTAGAAATGAACAAATATGCCTCCTGGTGGCAAACTGCAGGTGCATTTCAATTGTAGCTTCCACTGCACAGACATCACAAGGGCAAAGCTAATTTCAAAATTGTCCCTGAAGCATCAACTCTTCAATGACTTTCCTATAATACTATATAGAAAGGTTAGAACTCAGGGAAGATACTAGACTAGAAATGAGGTAAATCAGATGCCACAACCACAAATCCATGAATATTTTTTGCAAAGAAACCATAGAAGCATTAATAAAGCAACTACCTATAAAAACCCTGAAAAATTGATGGGATTCCTAAGAGGGCTTTGTAGATACCTGGTAGTTACTCACAAAATTTGGGATAAAGTGCCTTTAGTTTAATATCCCTTTTTTTTCTTTTATGAGACTCAAAATTGCACCATTAAGTGGATTCTTCTGAATCTGCACAATAATTCGAGAGCTACTGACAATATTCTTGGTATGATTAAAAAGTGACAGAGCAAGGAAATGATTCCTAGGTAATGAAACTGGAAAACAGAGAAAAAGCCCCTAGAAATACTATTCTACCATATGATCTCAAATTTTCCTTTTTGAAAACTGTTTCCTATTTCTGACTTTACTTCATGTAGTTGAGCTCATTACATTCAAAATTCTAATATAAACACAACATAAATAAAGGAACTTCTCTGAATGGGGTCACACAAAATATTGAAGGGCTTTAAAATATATTTACTGAGCAGAAAAGTCATATTCTTCTCCAAACAAAATTTAAATGATTATTAGAATGTATTTTGGATAGGTTCTTAATGTATCAACTTTAGATAACAATTAGAACAAGTTAATCAGTTCTATATACTCCAGTCCAACTCCTGTCATGGCTCTGGAAAGATTTAAACATGATGACGAGCACATTTTAACTAACGTGGGTAATTCTCCTTATTAGTCTTTAAATGAATATGTGCTATCAGCTGGCATCAGTGGCTGTTTGCCATTTGTGAAAGCCAGAGATTAATAATTGCCTTCTTGAAAGAATAGATTTATTCTCTGGCCTTAGTGGCAGAATAAAAATGTTAAAGGCTGACTGTTGAATTTATTGCTAACGATTAATTCCCCTGGATAATGCATGTGTTTTAGGTATGTCATGAGTGCAAATCGGTTCATATTAGTCTGAAATATCAGTTGTGTAAGGGATGTTAGAGCTTGGTGCAAAACATCCCCAATGTATAGAGCTGATGGAATAGAAGCACAGGAGTGGATAATCGAGAAGGGGGCAATATTCTAACAGTGGCCACCTCAGATGTAATTTATAGGAAAAGTAAACGGTTTTGGATAGATTCTATTTGATCCCCTACCTGTGAAAAGTATTTCCCATCAGTCCTATATACCCTACCTAACACTTGCAATAAGAAATACCCGGTGGTCTTTACAGGAAATCAATGAATAACACAGAACTTAATATGAAAAGTAGCATGGCAAAAAAAATCAAGAAAAAATGAAAACTTATGAAGGCTGGTTTGAGGCAGCACATGCTAAAATATTTTGGAGTCATATGACTCTGAAACATATAGTTAAGGTATTGTGAACAAAGTTGATAGAAGGGTCATTACTACAGTCCTCCTGCACAAACAAATGCCTGTATTCTTTGTTACTAAAATAATTCTGAGATGCTGCTATACCAGAGAACAGGAATAGAGCAGAACAGGCATAGCTATCTGTATTATCTGTCTGATTTTAAAAACCTTTAGTGAAGAAGTTACTACCTAGAACAGGATTTGGCAAACTGTGGCTTGTGGATCAAACTTGACCTTCTGCCTATTTTTGAAAATAACTTCATTGGAAAAAAAGTCTTATTTGTTTATGTTATGTTTTATCTATGGCCCCTTTTACACTACAGAGTCAGAGTTGAGTAGTTGCAACAGAGACTGAATGG
This sequence comes from Propithecus perrieri, assembly GCA_963574695.1. Lineage (NCBI taxonomy): Eukaryota > Metazoa > Chordata > Mammalia > Primates > Indriidae > Propithecus > Propithecus perrieri. Next base: position 33,664 of record CAUYRB010068025.1, read on the forward strand.
TCCTCAAAGCCTAATGTATTTACTATCTGGCCCTTTTAAGCAAAAGTTTGTTGGCCCTGGCCTAGAACTTGTAGATAATGTTGTACTGCACCCACCCATCGTCACTGCACCTGCTGACAGTAATCAAGGCCCAAGAAAGTTGAGGCCATAAACTGCAGTGAAGCATCTCTAAACTAGAGATCTCTGCGGACATCTCTCTAAGCTGAGGTCATGTCATCTCCAGCATTATTGATTGTCTACCCTGCTTCTGTCATCAAATGAAGTACCAGAATGAGAAGACACAAGCATCCTTGTGTCATGGACTTACATGCTTCTAGGGAGGACCTATATTCACTACATAATTGCACAAATAATTATTTACTCATTTTAGCAGCGGCATATCAAAATGATTCAGTGCACAAGAAGAGTTATAACTTTGTCTGTGTTGGGTTGGGGACAGTGACAGGAATGAGAATAATGCCTGAAGAATGAATAGGAGGTCAGAAGGGAGTATTTTAAACAGAGGCGGTCAGCATGTGTGAAGCCCTGAGACAGGAAAAGTTTGATAACTTCAAAGAAGAAAGGCCACTTGATGTACAGTAAAAAAGAAGAGAGCTGTATTAAAAAACATGTCTAGAGAGATCTAAACAATCATGTCAAAAAATGTACCCACTTAGTGGAAGTCCCCAAGTTTTAGCCCCTAAGTGTTTTATTGTGAAGCCTCTTTAAGGTTCAAAATGAGAGAGGGCTCAGCAATCTTTGAAAAATTCTGTGCCAAAAGAGGGAGAAATCATGAAGTGGTGGCCACTCAGCTCTGATGACAAACTTGCCAACATCTTCAAGAGAGTTTCTGTAGTGGTGCTGGAGACGGCATAAAGTCCCTCGGTGACCTTCTTGATAAAAACTAGAGGCTCATTGCATAAAAAGGAATCTTCCTGCCTAGTGTACTTTCTAATCTCTAAGGAAAACTTCAGAAATAAAATATTCACCACTGAGACTTGCACCAAACATCTTTTTAGCACCCAACTATTTTCTTCTTTCCACCCTCCACAGATTAGTAGCCTGAAACAATCACTTGCAATAATTTGGTAAGTGAGTTCCTAAATACAATCTGAGAAACGCATGAGGAACAATGTAATAATAACTGCAGTGGTAATTCAAGCAACTTGTCTTTAATCTGGTCTTAACTTTCAGGTGAGGCAATCTTATCTGCTGTGAGTGGAGGGGAAGCTTCCAAAAGTGACTGCATTCTTCAGGCAATCACGTTCTTAATTAGAAAGATTATATTCCTCTGTCATTCTCTTGGCACCAGAGCCCTCCTTGGCTAGATAAAGGAGTTTGACCAGATTATCTCCTTTAAGTGGGCAGGGTGGCCTGCATGGAACTGAGGTTTATAAAGGAATAGTATCTCCCTCTCCAAGCTATAAGTGGTTTACTTAAAAATATAGAAAAGTAAGTAAAATAAAACTAATGAGACAAAGTGAAATCATGGACTCATTCCTTTCAGCCGCACAGACTCATATGGGCGTCTGTTAGCCTCCGTTGAAACATGCCTTCTACCAAGTCTTGTTTATCTACCCTTCAACCTTCCTGGGCTCTCTCAGCAAGTGCTCAGTCCAACTTATTCCCAAGTATCTGCCTCCTCGTATACATCTTTTCCTTTCCCAAGCTCTGCGTCTATCTCCTCCTCCCCCTACCCAATTCTCAAGCCATCTCTTCCCTCTACCCTCTTTTTCAAATTATAGATCCTATCATCTTTCTCCACTTATCTCATTTTCGTTGCATATAAAAATGCAAAAAAACCATAAACATAGCACAATGTTTCAGATCATTCAGTGACTTCACCATTTGGTCTTTCTTAAAGGCACTATGTTTTCAGCATAGAAATACGTCTTACTTTTTTAATGACCTCAATTTTGATTTTCTTCTACATCACAGGTATGCCCTACATTTTCTAAAGACAATCTATATGTATTGGTTTCTTAGGGCTCCCATAACAAATCACAACAAACTGAGAGGCTTAAAACAACATAAATTCACTCTCTAACAATTCTGGAGTCCAGCAAGTCCAAAATCAAGGTGCCAGCAGTGCCAATGCTTTCTCTGAAGCCTCTAGGGGAGGACTCTTCCAACCTCTTCCTAGCTCCTCATGGTTGCCAGCAATCGTTGGCTTTCATTGATTTATGGATGCATCACTCCAATCTCTGCCTCCATTTTCACATGCCCTTTGCCCTGTGTGTCTTCACATCATTTTCTCTCCGTGTATGTGTGTCTCTGATTTTTCACATGGTGTTCTCCTCTATGTGTGTGCATATGTCCAAATTTCTTCTTCTTGTAAGGACACCAGTCATTGGATTAGGGCCCACCCTCATCATTATGACCTTATTTTTACTCCCTTACATCTGCAAAGACCCACTTTCCAAATAGTGGGTCATCTTCACATGTGCCAGGCATTAAGACTTCAACATATCTCTTGGGGGGACACAATTCAAAGCATAACATTATATATTATTACTTCCCCCTAGCTAGTTCCAATGTCAATTCTGATTTATTTTTTATTTTAATAACTCAATGTATTTAATAAATAACAATAGATCAGTTTGCAGCATGGCTTTACCTTTTTCAAATATACTCCTTAGAAATGTCAAGCCTTTTTCCAAGTTCTGGTGTCTGGGTATATAGTGACTAAGTCCATGTGTGTCCTCACTATAACTTTTACAAATGTATCAAATTTTGATCTTATTCTCTCTTCACATTATTTAAAAAATGATGTTAAGTGAAATAAGCCAGGTGCAGAAAGACAAACATAGCATGCTCTCACTCGTATGTGGAATTTTAAAAAGTTGATCTCCCAGAGCGGGTAGAGGAGATGTTGGTCAAAAGACACAAAATTTTAGTTAGATAGGAGGAAGTTCAGGAGATCTATGGTACAACAGCATGATTATAGTTAATAACAATTATTATATTCCTAAAAAATGCTAAGAAATTAGTAAGCATTACCCCAAAAATGACAACTATGTGATGTAATGCATATGTTGTTTGGCTTGGTTTGGCCATTCCTCAATGTATATATGTTTCAGAACATCATGTTTTACACAATAAATATACATAATGTTATCTGTCAATTTAAAAATAAATTAAATTTTAAAAGGTAGAAGTATTCTAATTCAAATAGATTTTATTTCCACAGTGAATTCTCACAATTTTGGACTCTTATTAGAGCTACTCCCAAAGAATTTGTCTATGTCATCCAATTTTATTCAACTATCCCTCATAATTCCTCTCACTCTTTATTTACTTCCTTTGTTCTCCTTTCCCTTTTTGTCCCTATTTTCCCAAATAGCACTGTGTTTTAGGAGTTAGTGTAGGAATATGTGAAAAGGTAACATATCTATCTTTTGTCTTGCTCTGTCTGGTAAAACAGTTGAGAAAGGACAGTGGAATTCCACTGGGTTCTTTCTGTTCATAAGTTCTGAGTGGAGTGGTCAGCACAGGAATATGGAACCTTGCTCTGGGTACATGAAAGGCAGTGGTAGGAAACCCCAAATTCATGGCTTCTGAGAGCTCCTGAGACTAAGCAGCAGCTTTGTGGAAAAAGGGTATTCTATGACAGTATTAAAGAAAAAAATATTCATGGTATTCTTTAAAGGTGATAAGGAAGACTTTACTCAAGGAGAGGCTACTACAATGTGGTTTTTGTTTTTTGTTGTTTTTGTTGTTGTTGTTATTAATATTTTTGGGGGCCTAACTCTGAATTGGGCCTAGCTCTGAATACAAAAAGGAAAAGTGGACATTTTAGCCAAGGAACAGGATTGGGGGGAGGGTCAGTATATAGAAAATTACTAACAGGAAACATCAAAGCTAGGGGCATTCTTACTAGCCTTACTTAACAGGATTCTTGCTGAAAGAAGGACAGAGTCATGAGATACTGAGGGTGGGAAATGAGGAATTTGATTAGATGTTCATATTAAGAGTGAAGGACTTTCATTAGCCTGACCCAGCAAGGTTCTTGCTAAATGTGAACTAAATTGGCCAAGGACAGAGCTTAAGATAAGGCCAGTCAACAGGGAGCTCAGAGGAGCCTGACTCAAGTTTGGTTAAAGGAGAGAGTCTTTAACAGCAGTTTTTATGAAATGTTTTCTAGAGGCACGAAGGAGCCAAGCATTATGGATAGGGAGAGACCTGAAGGGCATGTCTTATGCCTTTGCTCCTATCTAAAGTGATAACGATTAATAATTCTTCAACTTGGTTTCCTTGCTTGAGCAAAAGTGGAAGGGTAATGTAGCAGTCAGCAAAGTCTGCTTCAGACACTGAGCACATGTGACAACACACATGCTCACACGTGGATAGCCACACCCATGCACACATACAAACACTGTTTAACATCTGCTGCCCTGAATGTAGGGAGCAGCCTATAAAAAAGGGACCCAGCTCTGGTTATCAGTCTAAATATAAACGGGATAAAATAACACAGCGCAAATATGTAAAAGCAAGTATATTTTCTATTATTCTTAATCCTCCCACTTGTAAAGGCAGCCAGTTTTATGAGTTGTACCCATAAATTCCAAACTTTGTCTAAAAGACAAGACTTTTCCTGTTGTACACCTTTTGTTAGCTAAATCAAAAGTTCTCGGGGGAAAAATGCTAATATGGGTGAGGTCAATTAAAGTTATAAAAATTGTATAAACAGGAGAACATGACTTAATGAGACACAATGAACAACAGACTTACTTTGATGGAGACTAAGAGACAGGAACTTTTCCTTAGCAATGATGAGTCTAAACGAAGAACAATGAAGCCCTATTTAATGCTTCAGAGAATAGAGTATGATCTGTGTATTCACAGATAAAAGCAGGAACACTGCCACCACCCTAGGAGAAAATTTATAATAATATGTGAGGAATGTCTTCTAAAGGCTGTAGAAATAGACATATACAGGTGTGATATAGCTGCTGAAATTCTTTCTAGAATAAGATAAGCTATAAATCAATAAATAGGCCGGGCATATCCAATAAGTAAGTGTGCTGTCTTAGAAGAAGGAGTCAACATCTCCTAAACTGTCAAAATATACTCTAATTGTTAATTTTTTGTGCTTCTTGTGAGGAAAATTAATAGGAGTAGTGTTAAAAATTCAAACTAATTTATTGAGTGACTATACTATATAGATAATTTTTCAGATTTGGATCCCACAAGCAAAAGTTACTGCATTTGCTCCCAAGGACGTTACAATATAGTAAAGAGACCTGCATTCACATAAAGCAAGACAATTACACATGTCACATGCTACAATGAAGTCAAGGACATGGAATAATGTGAGCACAGTGGACAGAGCTCTTAAATCTGAGCCAGGAGCAGTGAGAGAGGACTTCCTTGGGAAATAGGGTACGAGCACCATGGGGGCTTTGGAGAAGAAATAAATAGAAATTCCCAAATAATATTACTTTGTAAGTACATTCCAAATGCATTATGCAGACAAAGGACATGGAAGGTGATTATCTAGAACAAGTTGAGGATTGATTTGGGGGTAAGTTGTGATATCCTTACATTTATCTGAAGTAAAGTTTTGCTAAATAACAAAATATCTGCTATATGCAGAAATCAATGCAATAGAAAAAAATCAAGCAAAATTTCTCAAAGAGAGACAGATCTCTCTCTCTGTCTCTCTCTCTCTCTCTCTCTCTCTCTCTATATATATATATATATATATATATATGTATCTCAACACTAGAAATTGAAAAGAGCATATAAACTATGGAATAGTGATTATTTTGAAATTATAAGGAAATGCAATTAATGATTTAATGTCAATAAATTATAAACTATGTATGTGATGGAGATTTTCTAAATATAAATAAATAAACCTATAACCAAATTATCTCAAGAGGAAATAGGAACCCTAAATTAATAATAGGCATTAAACAAATTGAATAGTTGGTCAAAATATCCCCCTATTCCCTAGTCTTCAATGGCATGAAGTCTAGATACTATTGCAGGCAAATTTTAGCAAACGTCCCCAAATAATTTAGCTCTGACCTTCACAGGGAGCTCAGAAACATTTGTTGAAACGTACTCCAGAGAATGGAAATGGTAGGAAAGTTATCCAACTTATTTTATTAGATTTACATAATTAAAATACCAAAACTAGACAAGGACTATACAAAAATATTCTAGCTAATTCCACCCACATAGAGTCAAAACCTCAGATACATTAAAATGTATCTTTAAATTGAGTTTGACAATGTATAAAAATTTACATATCAGGAATGAAAAACAATTATCCACACAATTCATTGAGAGAGTAAAGAATGGATATGATCACTGCAAAAGAAATAGAAAAATCTTCAAATAAATTCTGCTCACAATCATTAAAAAGAAAAAGAAAAAACACTTTGGAAATTACCAATAGAAAGAAAAATTCTTAAGGTTATTTACCCAAATCCTACAGCAGACAACATAGTTAATGTTGCATATTTAGAAGGTTTTCATCAATAACAGAAATAAGGGAAATATCTCTGCTCTTACTGCTATCTTTGTGCCTTTAAATTTTGCTTCTCCAGTGTTTTTCCTCTCTCCTGTAGAGACTCTCATTAGATGCAGGCTGAAACATTGCATTATATGCCTGTGGGTTTTTTTAATCCTCTTTTTCCGTGCTTTCCTTCTTTTTAAATTTTGTTTGTATGGCAGAAACACTTAGATCTATCTTCAGGTACAATTATTCTTTTTTATGGTATATCAGTCTCTTATTCAACCTGTCTATTGAAAAATTTTCCCTGTATATTATTAATTTTAGAACATATGTTTGTTTTTTTCATTATTCATATTTTGTATCCATAATATACTGTTCCTGTCCTTTGGTCTCCATCCATCTTTTTAATCAATTGGATATTTTTAACTTTTCATTCAGATTATTCTATTGTCTCAAGGTCATGGGCTTCAGATTTTCTCATGTGTTTCATGTAGTGACTTCCCCACGTGTTAGTTTCTATCCTTGGTTGGTTTGTAAGTTTTGACTATCTCATTGCAATAATAGCTAATTTGTCTGAAAATTCTGTATGTCCTGGTTTGTGGGAGCATCCCTGTGGCACCAACTCGTCATGCTCTTGTCTAATGTCACAGATCACTGGTATACAAGAGGTTTTCTTTATTTAATTTTTTTCTGTCTTAAAGTTCTTGAAACACATGGTTTGTGAGAATTTAGATTCTTTTCCCAAGGGTAGCATGAAACAGGGGAGTCAATTTCCTCTCAATATCTCTTATACTCTGATCCCTGAGTGAGGGGCAGTCTTTCATGATGTTTCTCAGGACTGTTGGGTATTCTTTTATAATCCCCTTGCTTTCAAGTGAGGAAGTCTTAGTGACACTAGATAAATACTCTGTTTTTATTTTTGTTGTTGTTTTTGAGACAGGGTCTCACTCTGTTGTCCAGGCTGGAGTGCAGTGGCGTTATCATAGCTCACTGCAACCTTAAACTCCTGGTCTCTAGCAATCCTCCCAGTCTCCCTAGTATTTAATAGATGGGTCTACAGGCGAGTGACACCACATCCAGTGAATTTTGTTTTCTTTGGTAGGTTTTGCTCTTGCACAGGCTGGTCTCAAATTTCTGGCCTCAAGCAACCCTTCCACTTCAGCCTCTCAAAGTGCTAGGATTACAGGCATGAGTGACCACACTTGGCCTAGATACATACTCTTGATTTGATTTCCTTCTTCATCTCAGTCACAAGACAATTTTCTTTTACCCATTTCCATTTGGATGATGTATTCTAAAATGTTTTTATTCTATTATTTCCAACATGTCTATGAGTTGGGAGTGGCTTTTGAATCAGCTCAGACTGTTGTATTGAACAGATAATATATGCTAGACAATTTGAAGTCCTTTTCAAAATGGTCAGCCAAAATGCAGTCACATTTCTTTATGAAGAGACTCTGAAAGGGCATAGCCAGAAGTGTACTCACCCTGACCCTAATAAATCTCAAACTTCAGAGGGCCCTCTATTACATGGGGTGCTTTCACAGTTCTATATCATTGAAAAAATTAAGGTTCTTTATGTTATTTTTCTTAAAGAAAACTACCCCTCATCCCCCTTCCCCAATTGTATAATCTTCAGATCCCATAAAATCTGCAACTTTTCCTAGATATGACTCTTGAGAGACTGGAGATTCAAAAACGTTCCAAATACGCAATCAATGCTTAGTGAATATAGAAATAAAGAAAGTGTATTTGTATACACAAGGAGTGCAATGCGCACCACCCGAAGGATGGACATATTTGAAACCCGGACTTGGGGGGGGGATCAAGGGCAACATACGTAACCTAAACATCTGTACCCCCATAATATGCTGAAATAAAAGAAAAAAAAAAGTGCCTACTATAGCAGGGAAAATCACATGTTTTCAAAACCTTTTTAAGATCAAAAGTGAAACACAATCACAAATGAATACCAAAAGGTGGCATGACTCAGAGGAAATTTGGTTAGAAAAAGTATTTGAGAATTAGTTGAAGTCCCGAGAAAACTGCCAATGAAGAGAATACATATATATATATATATATAATGTTATATACATAATACAAAAGAAAAATAGAAAGTCAGAAATCTAAGGGAAAGACACTCCTACTCAAATCCAATTTTAATTCAGTCTTCTAAAGTCATAAAAATAATCTTTATTACAGAAATATATTTGAGGCCTTAAACAAATGATAATCTAAGATTTCCAGCGAACAAGTCAGGGAGAAATACATAACAAGATATCAAAGAGACTGCAAATGCAGTGTCATAGTCTAAACAATTATGAAAATGGGAGAGAGAGAAAGAGCTCAGAAAATGAAAGATTAAGCAAATGCTCTGATTTTTTGAAATGAAGAGAGAAAAGATGTCATTTGAGAAAATTACAGTCTAGGGGTGAGAAACTATTCTAGCAAAACTCTAAATAATCAAAGAATCTGAGTGGATTTTTTAAAAAGTACATGATAATCCCTATCATCTAGCTGAACTCAACTAAAATACATAATGACAAACTTGACTCATTCATATTTTGGATGAAATTGCTAAGACTTTTTAGGTAGTAGCGAATTCACTGTTTTAACAACAAGACAAAAGGATATCATGGGAACTTCTATACAGGGTACAAAACAAAGTGGGGTGATTTGAAGAAGCCTATTTACTGTTAATTAAGTTCTGTTGAAACCTGGGCAAAGCTGAGGGTAGAATGACATGTGTCTCTGTTTTAGGTTTTATAATGGCATTTTAGATATTTGGGGCTTTGTTTTGTTCTCTTTTTGATTTTTTTCCCAAATTTAAAAACATTGAAGGCAGAGTTATCAAATTTGTAAATGCAAGTAGCTAAAGAAAAAGATAATGTAGTAGGCAACAAGATCAACATTCACTTTTAGATCAAAACAAAAGAGATACTATTAGAAAAAATCATGGAATTCTCCCCTTTGAAGTCCAAAAATAGGCTGGTGTGGTTTCCTTGCTCTTTGCAGCATTTGTCAGAATATAGCTTCAGCACAGGGCAATGAAATAATGATGCTGCTGGCACAAACTCTGTTACACAAGAAAATGCCCTAATCACAGAATCTGAAGTCTCTTTGTTGTTGCAATGCACAAACCATATCTGTGAAATGGGTTTAAACCTTGGTGGTCCATATTAATCAGGACGCTGGAGAACTAGAGACAGGATAAGAGGATGGATATTCTTTTTTTTTTTTCTTTTCTTTCTTTTTTTGGGGGGAGCATCTGGTGTGTATGCTACAATTATTCAAGTTGGTCATTTAGTTTAAAAAGAAAACTGAGGAGAAACATAACAGAGTTTTTAAACATTAAAAAACACCAGGCTGTGTAGGGAGTAGTAAACTTCTGTGCTGCATCCTTTCTATGCCTGAATAATTTGCCATTCTTTATAGACCATGGCAAAGTGCAAGCACTGTGTGAAACTCTCCAACAATCACAGAAATGTGTTTTTCTGCCAATTGTTATTTTCCAAATAGTTTGCATGGACTTCTCTACTATAATTTTTATTGCATGTGTATTGGCATTGCGTGTTTATGGCTGTATTCCTCTGTAGAGTTGAGAGCAGAGACCATATTTTATTCAAATTTACAGGGAATCAAATTTCGGTTTAACTCAGGCCAGAATTTTCAAGCAATTAGAGTTCTTCAACAATGGGATGGAATGTGGTCTTTTGACAGAAAGGACTCAGTCGTTAACGTGAAAGTTAAAGTTCATCTTTCTAGTGACTACTGAAAGGTCTTTTTCATCAGATTGGATTGGGAGATATGTGGATATTGACAAAAGAAGGCAAAAGATTTTCATTTAATTCTGAAATTCAGTGGTTTCATTTCCATGTCTCTCACTTCTACCCCTCTTTTCTTACAGCATTTTTGGCAACCTGTCCCCTTCCTACCACCTACACAATTGTCTTAGTCCATTTAGGTTGCTATAACAAAATGCCATAAAGTGGGTAGTTTATAAACTACAGAAATTCATTTCTTACTGTCATGGAGGCTAGGAAGTCCAAGTTCAAGGTGTTGGCAGAGTCTTTGATAAGGGCTCACTTGCTAGCTCATAGATGGTGCCTTCTGGCCGTGCCCTCACATGGCAAAAGCAATTAGGGGTCTGTTTCAGCCTCTTTCAGGGACACTAATTCCATTATGAGGGTTCTGCCTCCAATACCCAATCATTTTCCAAAGACCCCACCTTTTACTGCCATCATCTTGAAGGCTAGAGCTTCAGTATATGAATTTGAGGGGAGGAACTCAAACTTTCAGACCATAGCAAAGATTGTCCTAACATGGGATTCTTTAGGAATGAGGTCCCCACTGGTAACCAAAAGATTACTTCATCTACTTCAATAAGGCCCTTATTATGTGTGCATATCTTCTAATTAAAGGCTCAAACACTTATAACAAGTGGAACAGACAGATGAAAGGGCACAGGGCATGGATTTTAAAGACCTCTTTTTGAAGTTTACCCCAACTTACTCATTACATGAGCTTTGATAACTCATTCAGCATCTCTCAACCTAATAGAGTTATAGTAAATTTCCAATAGGATTGTTATTGTGAGAAAATCTGTATGGTGTTTTATAACTATTAATGTTCAGTAGTAGTATTGGTATTCTACTACTTAAGTGATTCTACCTTCAATGCCCTTAGTGTATATGGATGGAATTATTTTTGTTTGGACAGGAATGTGGCTATGCCTAACACCAATTTTTTTTCCCTTTCGTCTGCTTATAAGGTCATTGTCTTCTCCCAGCAGCACATAAGATAGAAGTTTACTGTCCTCTACTAATAGCTCACAGACTCTAAAGGTTATTAACCTCTGGAATCACAGAAAATTGTGCATTTCTATTAAAGGTCACTCTACTTTGCATTCAGTGAGAACTGTGGCACATCACTCTGAAGAAGCTTGGTTCCGTGTATCATTCCTGTTCGTCTAGGCACAATGGGCACATGCACTGAAGCACTAGAGATGTTGCACAGGTGTCTTTGGGGATCATACAGACCTTTGAAGTCTTACTGTACTTTTTAACGAGTGCCAGCACTGGTCACATCATTTCCAGAGCCCAGTGCAAAATAAAAGCATGAGGCCCTTTGTCCAAAAGTTATTAAATTTTCAGAATAGTGACGTCAGAGTATTAAACAAAGCACTAGGCCCTCCTGAGGATGGGGCCCTGTGTAACTGCATAAGCCACACTCCCATGAAGCCACCCGGCCAAGTGCCAGTGCAATAAGGAAGGTGAAATAGTTGTAAAACTGTATAACAGGAAAGTGAGCATCGCTACCAATTATGTAAACATTTGAATTAATGCAAAGGGAAATTTCTGATAAAACACACGTCTTTTAAGAACTTCAGACACAATTCAAAATGTAGTTGGTGCAAAGAGAAGTTCTACTTTAAGTTGGAGTTCAGGGTTCTCAAAGCAAAATCGAGTATCTAAAGTTCTCCCTTCTTGATGTAGACTGAAACACCAGGAAGGGTTGAGTTGCTGTTAAGTAGCTCTTGTGCTTCACCGGAGGTGGTTCCAGTTCAGTGGACAAGGTAACTCACAGTGGTATATTGGTAATGGTTGTAAATGATTGTGAGGTAAAAATATCTTTCTGTTAATAGAGGTTATTATTTTTGTATAATAGAATCTGCTAGACACTCTGTTAATCATTTTTTTATCTTAATGGCAGAAAAAAAAAAGGAGGAAGAGGAGGAGATGGAAAAGGAAAGGGAGAAGGAAAGGGAAGGGGAAATTTACAGGGAAACTTCAATCCTTGGGCTACATTCATTACTTTTTATCGCTAATGCTAAATGCTACAATCTGTGAAACAAAGTTCTGACTATGTCATAGCTAACCCCGACTCAGCTACAACCTGGAAATTTTCAAGGAGAGTTATACATCACAGTAATTTAATTTTCATTAACAGAACCAAATTTGGTGTTTTATAAATTTCTCAAGATGCAGGAATTCCCAAACAAGGCCTTGATTTTCTCACATTTTTTTTGATAATATTCATTTATTCCATCATTTCTCTGTTTCTTTGTTCAATAATAACAAAGAGCCATGGCTTAATTCAAGTGCAAGTTTGGGGAAGGCAGGAAAAATACCTGTTCCTGAAATGTAAATTTTTAGGCCTTCTCCAAAATAGTTGCTTGAATAAACATTCAGATTTTAATTTAGTGGTGAGGAAAATTGTTTAAAATTATAGTTCTCAATTGTTTCCTATATTATGGTTATTGTTACATAATAACATATTAGAAATTAGAATATATATCACACATTATTTATCATTCCTTGGCAATACCGGGCTTAGCCCCACCTCATCCCTTATTTAATAGACATTATAGTGTACACACCTACTCACCCATCCATCTTAAAAGGAAATTCATTGAAGAGACAAAAGTATTATAATATTGTTACTTCATGAAAAAGATACATCTTGGTGGCATTACCTCTGTCACTGGTTTATTTGGAAAATGATTTCAAATAACTTTTATGTAATACATTTCGAAATGACACAGTTTTTGAAGTAGGTATTCATGGATATTCCATATCTCATTTAAAGTCACTAAAACTTTACCTATAATCCATAGTGCTGCTAGCCTCTGAAAATATTTTATGTGACATGTGACCTAACATCATTCACTCAACATTTATTGAGAAAATGCTACATGCTGAATACTGTGCTATAAAATTTTGATATAAATATTAAATGGGAACTTTTAGGTAAATATATAAGCCCTTTTCTTTTACAACAAACAAAATTGGCTTTGTCCTAATATCATAATTTCTCACACATTCAAATGGGCTGAAAGTATAACAGAAATATTATGAAACATGTCAAAATCAACTGATACTGTCAAACTACTAACTTGCATAAAAATGTATTAGATGAATTTTAAAAAAATAAAGCTTCATGGTAATAATTATTTATATTTTAAGAAATGTGATCATTTTCTTCTATTTTCAATGCAGATTTATTTACTTGTTTGTTTGCACGTCAGTTTTGCCCCCGAAAATTCAGCCAAACATTAAATGAGTAGCATCTACTAAAACATTAGAAAATGATTAGTGGCATCTATTGTAGGTGACTGTAGAAATCTGTGAACTTAGACAAATTTCTACTTCCCTTCTAACACTTTAGGTTTAAAAGTGACAGCTGTTGTCTCTGAAGCTTCTCACTTTCATTTCTGAAATAAAACACACGACTTTTGAAATGAAAATCATTTCTGCTAACCAGTTTCAAAGTGTCTTTAAAGACTGTGTTCCAAAATATCTTGGAATCGTATTTATTGTTTGCGTGTTCAAAAATTAATTAATATATGCAGACATTCATTTATTCATTACAAGCTTTGTTGCTACCCAGTCCTTCAGACATTTGAAAATTCAGGATACAAGTTTAAAGAGACAAGCCTGGCTTCATTATCCAGAGCCAGAATACATAGTGTCTGTATATCCACAGTGATTGGGATCAAGGCCAAGATTCTAAATAATACCTCAGGCAGCCTGGCTTCTGAGAAAGAACTACCTTTTGAAAAATCTAAATTCTGCCTTGCGATGGGACATCTCCCTAAGCAAAGATCCTATGTACACAGAATGTTTTGTTATCGGCGACCCTTCCCTTTCCCTTTCAATGTTCCCTTTCTCTTTTGCCAGATTCCCAGGCTCTTCACATTCCTGGTGGCTCCCAGTACCCTCGTGTTTCCTTTAATATATCTGCCTGTTTCTGAGATATCCCCGTCTTCTCTCTGCCCCCTGCACACCTGGCAGAACCTATGCAATGTCCCTTGCCCTGAAAGCCTAGTTATTTACTTACATAAAAAAACCCAGATAGAGTATTTTAAGCGTAGACCCTAACTTTTCTATATGACATTTTCATTTTAATTGAGGCTTCTAAGAAGTGATGCGGTATGGAGTACCACGATAGGGTCAGCGGAGGTGTTAGAGAAAGCAGAGCTTTGAAAATTACTTCAGTTAAGGGCTGACAACAAGAAAAGCTTAATTTCTTCTTGTCCTATATCACTGTTTTATAAAATTCTACTATTTCTAAAAAGAAAATTAAAGAAGAATAAGAGGAAGGGAGGGAGGAAGAAGGGAAGGAAGGAAGGAAGGTAGGAAGGAAGGAAGGAAGATTTCCTCAAATATATATGTATATATATATATGTGATATATACACACACATACTACTTATACTTAGTAAATATTCTGGCCTCCTCAGACCATCTCCCCAATGTTTTTCCTACAATAGATTTTGCTAGAAACTAATTTTTCTTCTCTTGGACTTTTCCTTTCCTTGGAAGCAAATTTTCTCTTTTCATGATGTGTGTGTGTGTGTGCATTTTTTTTGACATTTTTTTCCATATTTCTGTCTTATGGGCAAAAATAAAGATTTATTCTTCACCTCCTTGATAAGAATACATCTGGATTGAATTTTTACATTGTTATTTTAGGAAAGTAGGTTTGCATTTTCCAAAAACATAGACTAGCCATGGCTGCCAAAGAGGGTTGTGTTTCAGCCTTGAGGAGAAGGCACTGGTACCCCCAGGGCCCCCCAGCAAAGGAATCTAAACTGAACGTTTGACTTGGCCTGTCTGTCCCTATCAGCAATGTGAGAAAACGCTGACGCATGATTTTTTTTTTTTTTCTCATTTACTATTTCATTTGACTAATGACAGTTCCTTATCTTGCTGGAGGTATTGGGACAAATTCTCTTCTTTCTCGGCAACACAAAATACACAGTCACATTGTTCCAAGGACATGGTTGTGGGGCTTCTTTCTGCCCCTTAACCAGTGAGTAGAAATCTCCACACAGGGATGAGAGTTGCTGCTGCCCACCTCAGAGCCACCAGAGGCAAGGAGGGACTGGCCTGCCCCATGGCCCGTTAGAGAAGAATTCCCCATCTTGGCAGAGACCGGAATAGAATTCCTGAAATACTGTATTTTGTTTTAACATGAATTATTTGTTAAGCAGCTTCTATATGCAAATCATGACCACAGAGATTCATATAATATATTGTCACTACTTCAAAAAGCTCACTCTCTCTTTTCTTCTGCACAGATCTCTGCATGCCCTCAGACACGATGATGAAGGATTTATTACCTCATTCACATCACCACTCTTGAATATCAATGCCATGATATAGTGCAGTAACAACCAGTATGCACTAAAGACCTCACCAAACATCATCTGTGTTTTCTCCCACCCCATCTACCAGAAGCATTCCTAGGTGACTAATTTGAGTTTTACCTAATCAATCTTCAGATGCTGACTTTAAAAAGTAGGGTCTGAATAACCTATAAGCTATTGGAAGTTGAGAAGAACACAATGAGGAAAAAAAAAAAAAAAAACCTCCCAGATGACTGAGAAATGACTGTGGTTCTTTTTAAGGTTTATGTGGCTTGATTAGCAAAAACATACTGGTAAAACATAAAACTGCAGAGTCCCTTAAAACAATTTACTGAAGAAGACAAATATGTAGAACAACTTTTTATAACTCTGTAGTCACTAGAGATTAATTACGAAGACTAGGTATATTTTAACCCAATGCATGGTTCCTGAAAAGTGCTGCAGATGTTAATAAAAAAAAGATTATAGCTGCACTTGCCACAGGGGGGAAATGAGTAACTATGTGAGGTGATGGATAGGATAATTTGTTTCACTATAGTAACGATTTTACTATATATGTATACATATGCACATAGTATATCTGTATATACTACATATATGTGTATATATCTGATAACATCATGTTGTATACCTTAAAATACACAATAAAATTTATTTTTTAAAAAAGTATATCATACTCCCACCTTATTTCTTCTTAAATATCCATGGTGAAAAAATGAGAGAGCAAACAAATTATTTAGTTATTCCTAAACACTTTCTCATTGGTTATCTATCTAATGGTGGGGTTCATTTTGTTTTTAAATCAGTATTGCAGTACTAAATCAGTAGTAATGTTCAATTTACTAGATAGTCTCATAAAACAGTTATCTTAACATGTAGGCCTAGTTGGTATGATTTATAAGAGACCAAGAAAACTTCAGCCTAAAAATATTTCCCTTGTTGATGCATAATGTTGCTCAATTAGTAACTCCTTTACCTTGCTTTAGTTCATTGCCCATTCTCAACTTATTTTTATTAAAAAAATCAAAGGTATTTGCAAATATCATCCAATTAATTAACAGCCTTAATCCAATCTATGTACACCACTAAGTAAAAAAAAATTAAATTCTTTTCCATTCTTTTGACCTCAAAGTAACAGATCTGAGGAGACAACATTCGGCCCATGAGCTTGATCTAACCTTTCCTGATTTTATACAATTGCTTATTTTGGCTCTTTAGTGAAAAGGGGCCCTAAAATTTTTTTCAGGAATGTTTCCTGAGAGTTTACAAGATAGGAATATTCCATGAAAGTCTCTATTTGTTCAGTGTTTATTTATCTTCATAAATTTACCTGATACTATCCTTGAGATGAGTGGACAATATCCAGTATCTTTTAAATTTCTTTTTCCATGGCACTTCTATTTTTTTTCTTAGCTTTCCCTTTTTTCTTCTATGTCATTGTCTATGTATTGTGGAATAATATAAATAAGAAGTATGTTTTATTTCTTAGATAGAATCTTATCTTTCTTATTTGCATTTTAAATATCATATTTTGGAGCATTTTATGTCTCTTAAACGTAAGTTGCTTGTCACCCACGTGGTCCTCATTTGTGTGCATTGTTGTACTATTCCTGATAAGGAAAAGACCTACGTACCTCTTCATAACACATTCACGAGCATTATGTCAAGACTTTATACACAGGATTCTTCTATTTTTGTATTTATCACTTTCTAAAGAGAGATTCTCCCTCACCTACTTTATTTAACTGATAGGATTTTTCTATGGTTTGAATATTCATTCCCTCCAAAACTTAGGTTGAAGTTTAATCCTCAATGTGGCAGTATTGAAAGGTGGGGCCTTAAACAGGTGATTGGGTCAGGAGGGCAGAGCCATTCGTGTATTAAAGGTTTAATGAATTCAAAGGTTAATGGATTCGTGGGTATCAGGGGAGTGCAACTAGTGGCTTTATGAGAAGAGGAAGAGAACTCTGAGCTAGCACACCCAGCTCTCTTGCCAGGTGATACCCTCTGCCACCTTGTGCATCTGCAGAGGGTTCCCCCAGGAAAGAAGACCCTCAACCAGATGTGACCTCTCCACCTTGGACTTCTCAGTCTCTATAATTATTAAACACAGATTTCTATTCTTTACAAATTACATAGATTTAGGTATTGCATTGTGAGGAACAAAAAACAAAGTAAGACAGGATTGTTGGTGACACTTCAGTTATGTTTTTACAGATTTATTTATGGATGATTGGATACAATTAATGGCACAGCATATATTTAAAAGTAGAATAAGACAAGGCCTGACCTATATAGACATCCATGAAACCATCATGACAGTCAAGATAATGGCCGTATTCATTTTGCCAAGAAGTTTTCATGTGCCCCTTTTAATCTCTCCCTTATGCCCACACACGTCCTGCTCCCAGGCACTCACAAATCTGCTTTCTGTGTCTTTAAATGTGTTTGTATTTTCTAGAATGTTATAAAATGAAATAATATAGTATGTACTCTGTTTTCATAAGATATGGGATCTGGCTTCTTTTTCTCAGCATAATTATTTTGAAATTCACCATGTTGCATGTATCAATAGTTCATTCTTTTTTTATTGCTGAGTATACACACACACACAGATATAATATCATTAGAATGTAATATAATAGCACAATTTATGCATTTGTTTGATGCAGATTTGGGATTCTTTCTCCACATTATTTTAAAATTTGGGCAAATATTAACTTATTTGCTAGTAAGTCATGATTTGAGGTGTTTAAACTGCTTCAAAATGTCTCAAACAGATGAGAGATCTACTTTGTCATGTTATCTAAACACAATCCTTCTAAAAATAGTGCAGAGGAAAAAATGAATATCCACCAGAATTTCATTGCTTAAAATATAGAGGATGTCTATAAATATGGTTTTAGAATAAACCTATACATTTCATGAAATTATCAAATGAACAGTCTAAGGCTTCTGTCTACATAACTTTTATTTTTTTTTTAATGTTAGTAGAGTGGGATGAAGTCAGGTGATGTTCTGAAAAAAGTGCATGTGTAATGTAGCCAGGATTTATATATGACAATAGCTTCAACAGGGACAGCGCTCTCCCCTTTTAAGCCCTGTGAGGTATTATTACTCTAAGGACAATCACTGTAGAAATCCAACATTCATTTCAATAGCTAGATTTATTTTATTTGGAGAAACTTTTTAAGAGGATCATCAGAGCAAAGCCCTGTGTGACAGTGGCTGGTCAGGGCATTAAAGGCCCCATCTTGACCATGACCTGAGTCTGACACATGCTGCTTCTGCCTTTCCCTACTTCTACCCTACCTGGATATGCCAGGTCAGGCAAAGCAAAGGTCAGGGGAAAGAATCTAGCTGTGAATTGGCAAATGGCTTGACTCTGAGCCCAGAGAAGTTACAGCAGGTGAGCCTATTCATCAGAAGTGTAACCTGTCACCTCTACCTCCCATAAAATCAAAAACATTCTCTCTAAGGCAGGCGTGTGTGTGTGTGTGTGTGTGTGTGCGTGAACATGCGCTTTGTTTGATTTTTTTCTTCACAAGAATGGCATAGAAGAAACCAACAACTGTGTGTCTCCAGAGCCGTAGGATAAACTAGAAAATGCATTCTAGTGAGATGAAACACAGATCCATGTTCTTCTCTAAAATATGGCCTGATAACAGAGGAGAGCGACTCCTACTAAAGGTGGAAGGGCCCCTGACATACACTCTCCCTTACTATCCATTAATGCCTTTCCTTTATATAGTCCCAGAAATGGTGCTTCGGTTAAGGACAGACTAATTACTTTTACTCATGTGAATCACATATCATTTACGCCTCATTATCTATCATACTTTAACCCTAACAAGTATTCATATTGATTCAGTATGCATAAACTTACTTTTTGGGGTGTCCTATTTAACTTCCAACCCTTTTTCTGATCATGTACTTCTAGCTCTATGTTCATAGTCTGTAGCTTCCATAGCATGGTTACCTGCTTAGAGCTTAAGGAAAGAAAGTAAGGCAATCTTGACAGTCAAACATAACAGCACACCAGTACACTGCTCCCCCAAGAGATCAGCAGTTCAAATGCTGATTTCTGACAAGTTTTTTTTTTTCTTGAAAAGAAAACCAACTCCGACATTTCACTGAAGAAATACCTATTGTTTCCCTGAGAAGCTGAGTGTGGTGGAAGCACACACCTGGGTAATTAGGTATGAATCCGAGGAATGGAGCAGCCCCACCTGCCCTTGACCCCATCAGCACACATCAGGAAGACTTTGTTACTTTTTAGCGAGACATGTTCTCTGTTTCTTTTCTTGCTCTGCATCTTGTCAAATTGAAGAAACACAGTGTTTCTTTGATTGGATCTGCACTGCAGGGAATGCCCTGATCCTCATTCGTTGGAATAGTTGAAGATACAAAGAAATACAGGCACCAAATACTGCCACTTTCACAGAAAATACCCTGTGGAGAAATGACATTGATTATTCCTGGAGACATTTTGAGAAGGCTTAATTATGGCTCTTGGAACATCTTTCCTTTTCATTTTGTGTTGTACATAACAGAAGTCAAAGATGCTTTCACACAGCAAACCCTACATGAGCAACAGAAAGGACACAATTGAATAAACGTGGTTCAGTAAACGTCGTTGACTATATTGCCATACAGAAAAAAATACTTAATTAACACTTATTATATACAAAATACATAATAAAATATAGCCAATACATAATTCCTGATAGCCTGATTTTAAACAAGCAGAGAAGCAGGCACATACTTATATGACTATAATAAAAGAGGAACTATGAAAAACACAATAATACAATCAAAACCATTCTGTTGACTGTTCAATGCTGAATCCTCAAATATCCCCCAAAACCAACTTCACCAAAACAATCTCTTTGTAAGACAAAGTGAGTTTACTGCAGGTGAGAGCAAACATCGCATACACAGGACTTTGGCCATGTCTCAAAGTGGAGAAGAGAAGATCAGAGTTTATTGTGAATTGGAAGTTTGGCTTAAAGACGGACTTTCAAGGGGAATGGGAGGTGGGGAAGAGGTCATGGGAGCTTGATTAGAATTGGATAGGGATCATAGTAGTAACAGTTTAGGGTTAGTGGAAAAAGGAAGGAAGGAACTTTGAGGTAAAGGGTTCATAGAAACTCAGAGTGAAAACTGTCGATGCTTTCACTGAACAATTAGTTCTTTTGGTAAAGTTCCTGTAATGAGCCATTAAGCTACTTGCCTGAGCAAGAGTATTTTAGAATAGTAAATTTATGCTAATGAAGACAATGGAATAATCAAGTCATGTTAATGTAGACCAGGGGACTGCAAACTGTGCCTGAGGGCTGAATCCAGAAGCTGAGAAAGTAAATTACATTTTTTAAAGGGTTGTTTTTGAAAAAAGAATATAACAAAGACCTTACGTGGCCTGTAAAGCTTACAACACTTACTATCTGGCCCTTTATGGAAAAAATCTTGCCAAACCCTGATGTAGGCAGTAAATTGGGAACATCACAAGGCAGTTTTAGCACTCAGCCTGCAAGCTCATGCAGATGTAGATGGTCTTGGTTCTCAATACTCAAGTAAGAGAGAAAGAAGGAGAAAGCGATTCCTACAGATAATGGTTGGTTAAGAAGTTTGGGTTTGGCCTGGGAATTCTGACAGGGAGATTGGGAGATAAAGCTTGAGGATGGTATATTTAAAAATAACAACAACAAAAACAACAACAAAAGAAGCAACTGTACAAAGGCAAACCTGGGGCAGTCAACAATTTTCTCTTTTATAATGACAACCTCGAGAAGCATTTATTCACATCCTGATTTTTGACAAATGACATAATAAGCAGGCCAATCGGCTTCAGCCCTGCTCTGTGTGAAACAGAGAATGAGTGACAGGAACTCAACAATTAAAGATGTGACTCCCCATAGAAAATCATTCATACATGTGAGAGTTAGCAATGTCTGTCTTTTTTTTTTTTTTTTTTATTGTTTAAACACCAAATTCCAGACAAGCCTTTTCCTTTAGGAAATCTCATTATGGCATTTTCTTCCATGAATAAGTATAAAACTAACTACAAATGAATAGACTAATGGCCCATTTGGAATCTATTACAGGAGTTAGACCCACTTGATATAATGCAAATTACTAATTAATGAAGTGATACAAATAAATTTTTAACAACATAAGTAAAAAACATTTTTGGCTTCAGTAGTAGATAATACATGAGTTTTTTAATATGTTCCAGAAAAAAATATATTGTCTTACTCCATAATCTTTTGAACAGGGCTGAATAATGGTATGTCATGATGTGTCATATTGAATGTAATCCTGTGTAGAGAAATATGTAACAATTTCTTCTGGGCCCAAGTGAAATGTACGTGGCCTATAACAATTTTTTATCCACAGTTGACTTCTAGGCTATATCAGCCTCACTCTAATCCTAAGTCTTTGAATTAATCTGTTTAAATATCTGAATAGTAACATATAAATATTACAAACAGGTGAAGTTAACATCCAGATAAATCTGGAGATCAGTTTTTAGATTGAGATGGTTAATTTTGCGTGTCAACTTGACTGGGCTAATGGATGTCCTGATAGCTGCTAAAACATGATTTCTTGGTGTGTCTCTGAGGATGTTTATGGAAGAGATTAACATTTGAATCAGTAGACTGAATAAAGAAAATCTGCCTTCACCAATGCAGTCAGGCATCATCCAATCATTGAGGGCCCCAATAGAACACAAAGGCAGACAACGGGCAAATATTTCCTCTTCTTGAGCTGGGGCATGTATCTTCTCCTGACCTCCGACATCAGAGCTTCCGTTTCTCAGTCTGAGAGTTACACCATCAGTTCCCCTGGTTCTCAGGTGCTCAAACTCAAATGGAATTATACAATTATATTACTTGTTCTCCTGGAGAGAGATACAGAGAGAGAGAGAATCTTTAGTCATATAGAATAAATAAATTTAACCGAGTCCTTGGAATTAGAGTATTCAGCGTTAGCACAATGAAAATTGGAAGCTCAAATATCTCATTTAAATAATTCTTTTGAACATATAGAAAAATAGAAGGTACACAAAGGGTACCATCCTGTTTATTTCCACAAAGGATATGAGTATACTTTTTCAGGAAAATATTAGAGAAGAAACAGACATTCTTATGATGACTAGGTCCGTCTGTTATAGACCATTAAGAGTCTGAACTGTGCCATAATTTTATCCTACTGATCAGATAGAGGGAAAATAATAAAATAAATGTCTTTAAATGATTGAAGCCTATTGGTTATAGATATCTGATAAACTAGGTCATTTATAGATTGTTCACCTAACTGAGCAAATTAGGTCTTCAGGATTAACTCTTTTTCTGTGGTAGTTACAACAATGAGGGAAAAGACAAGGGTAATGAATGATAACTGTAATACATGTGAGGCAGTTCTTTATGTTTACATGTGAATCACGTGTCAAAAGCTCCTTTTTATATTCCCCTAAGTTTTTTTTATGATATTTATACATGATTTGGTGACTAGGTGATACTTCAGATTAATACAAATACTTTAGAGAGAGAAGAAAATGAGCCTCAGAAAGGTCAAGTGTGTTTCTCAGATTTCTATAGTAGGTCTCCTTGTCCTCCATTTCTGTGCTTTCCACCAAATTACCCACCACGGTAAACGCACAGACTGCACATCTCAAATTTGAAAATCTAAAATCCAAAATGCTCTGAAATCTGAGACTTTTTGAGCATTGACATGACACTCATAGGAAATGTTCACTGGGGCCATTTCGGATTTCAGATTTTCAGATTCAGGAATGCTCAACCAGTAAGGATAATGCAAATATTCCAAAATCCAAACGTTCCCAAAATCTGAAACACTTCAGCATTTTGGATAAGGGATACTGAAGCTGTATTTCTAATTGTGTCATACTTTAATAATTGGTCAAATAATTTTAATAAGGGCCTCAGAACATCAGGGTGTTCACTCAGCCAAGATGGGTGGGAAACACGTTATATGCAAATAGGAAAGGACGGGGCTCTTATTTTAACAGCCCTTCCTACCTTTAGCATTCTCTACTATATATCCCAATATTGAGTCCATTAATCCTTAAAAGAAATACACAAAACTTCAACTACTGCATTTTTCTTAGCTTATGTACACTTATGTATAATACTTCTGCATCTTCACTTACATCTTGGTCCTGGATGTCATGTTAGTTACTGAATTTACTCCTTCACCAACCTCCTCAATACTAAGTAAACTTCTATGCATCTACCACATTCACTGGACCAATCAGAGGTACTTAGCATCCACTTTGAAGGAGCTTAGTTCCTTCAAAATGGATGCTAAGCGCCTTTAGAGAAAATAGTACTATCCTGTGATTGGGTGACAGTTCAGGGCTAGAAAGGACTTCAGGCTCTTAGGCAATTATTTGATGTGTATTTGTTCACCCCTCAAGAGTGCCCTCGGTGACTCTCCAAAGATTAACAGCTCTTCCCATGGTTTCACACAGCCCAGCTCCTGCTTTCCCATTTTCAACAGAAAATCTCACCACCCAAAATACCAAATGTCACCATAGTGTTGCAATGTATTGCAGCTCTATCTTGCTTATCTGTCTTCACCACTTGATTGTAAATCATTTAGGAAGTGGTTTTTTTTTTATTTAACTTTGTATCTCCAATGTCTAGTATACAGGAAGATTCATGAATCATGATATTGATTCATTTTTCTGTTTCTTTTTTTCTTACCGTTCTTGCTGGAATTTCTTCCACTTACTCTTTCCCTATCTTACCCATCCTTCCAATTTATCAATGAATTATTTCTGAACTTATTTTGTAATGTAACACTCATGTATCTCCTCTCAGAAGACTTACTTGAATGTTCTGTATTCTACCTACCCTGCCCCGTGCTCACAAAACGCCTTTGAATAACTCTATTTTATTACTATACTGGCTCTTCTAATAAAAAAATCTTCTAAAAAAAATCAAATAGCACAGAAAGATAGGAAATGAAAATTAAAATATCCTCTCTCTCTCCACTTCCTTGAAGGACAATGTCAGTCAAATGGTTTACCTTTTCTCAAACTATAGCAGTTACTCAAAATCATGAATCAGTTAAGTTTGCTTTGAATTTGGCTTGTAGTTTTCAATAACATTTTTTGTCTTCTTGGAGATTTGAATTGCTTTTCTTTTTGTGTGCTTTCAAAAGAAGCATATGCCTTCAGCCTGACTCTGAAATCATCCAAATTCTCAACTGTAACATTTGTTAAAATAAAGCCTCTGACCTCATGTTTCAATTAGAGCTAGTTATTCTGTAATTACGCAGTAGAGGTCTCTTTCTGGAGTCCCAAATTAGGTGCATTTTTAAATCCTGTACATTTTCTTCTTGATTTTTTTTTTCATTTTACTTCAAAGTATAACATTATAAATCAGGAAAAAAAGTCTTCACATATTATGGATGGCTTGGCAAGAATACACAATTTTCTCTTTGTCTTCATAGCACCTAGTTTTCTAATGCAAGTCTGATTTCTGTTCACTTGTCCGTAAACTGGCATTTTTTCACCATCACCTTTAAGACCATCTCTTTATCTTTGAGGTTCTGAAATTTCATGAGGATGTGTTTTAGGAATAATACTTTTTCCATAGTCCATTCCAGGCAGGCAATCTTTGGATCCTTTCAATCTGATATTTGCTGTTAAATGCTATGAAAAATCTCAATTATATAGTTCTTTCACTAGTTTCTTGCCTTGATTTTTTCTGTTACTCTTTCTTAAATACTCACTAGCTGGATGATGGAATTTGAGCCTCCATATTTCTCATGGTTCTCTCACAGCTTTTCCCTTTTTTGACTTTTTGCTCTATATTTTGAGAAATTTCCTTGATTTTATTTTCCAATGCTTTTTAATGGTTTTTCTTTCAGTAACATTTTGTTATTATCTGACAGTTTTTTTTTAAATAGAAGCTTGACTTTGTTTTATTGTATGCAGAATATTCTGGAATTTCTGAGGACATCAACTACAGATTTCAAAAGACATTTTTCTGATCCTTGAGTTCTGTTTCTTTGGCATCTTTTATTTTTCTTTTTGTCATAATAATACTTCTCTATATTTGTTCTTGGCTTCCTGAGCATTTCTGGTGATACTTTACTCTCAATTCATATCTATGAATCAATGTATGTTAGATATTACTTGTTGACCTTGATTTCCTATGGCATTATATAGATCTCTCTTCTTCTGTATAGAAAAAACTTACTGAGAGTTTTATGTCATGGATGGAGACATGTAAACTGGCAGACTTCAGGTTAGCTTGCACTGGTAGGGATCATACAGGCATCCCATAACCACCAAACCTCCTGTCTCGTACCAAAGTAAGATGTTTACTCTGAGTCTTTGCCCACCATAAACAGATCGTTCAACTTCTTTAAAGAGCAGATATCCAGCCTTCATCTTGGTGCTCATCTTTCTAAATGTGCACTGTGAGAGGTTGTAGACATCTGCCTTTGATATTATAAATAAAAGCATAAATGGATGACTATTATGTAGGCTACTTCTGTTCTATAAGCTTAAAGACCCACTGGGCCTCCACTGGGAAGTGCTCTTTTTCCTTCTGTTACAATATCCTCCTACACATGATTCTAGATTGCCACGAGATTCCTCCACTATTCTTTATACTCCAAATATCCATGCATGTTTCGAAGTCTCTAATGCACTGATGAACCCCTCTCATTATAAGAGCAGTTATTAATTCATTTTCTTTAATGCAACCTTAGTGTCATTTCATAAAATCTAGAGTGAGAAGTGAGATAAATGTATGTACTTAGTTACCTTGACCTGTATCACAATTAACACAATTCCTTAATATCCATTTGCCAAAGTTGCAATAGGTAAGAGTTGGGACTTTCATGATGTGTGGACAGCAAGGTTTCTAATTTTTTGCCTGAAATCCACTCACCTTTTTGTCAACAGTATACGTAAGTTTTGGCACTGGTAATACCTATATGTGTAAATGTTCATGTTTATATCTCTCTGCACTAAAGAATTGAATCTGTAAGTAAATGGATCACATCTTCAACTTGATAGATGTTGCCCACCAAATGTTTGTTCAACTGACCAGTGAAAATTGCTGTTTAGTTTTTATAGGGAAGAAGGGGTAGACATACTCTGTGATGTGGAGAACAAGCCTCAGCCCAATGTATGAAAGTTACAGGAAGACGTATAAAGGTAGATTATTTAACAATTAAGTGGTCCAGCCATGGAAATAATCCATCTCCGAGACAGTGAGTTCTTAGTCACTAGAATGTTCAGGAAGGCATCAGTTGACCACCCACAAGGGAATATGCCTGCATTAGTAGAGAGGTTTGTTTAAATAACCTCTAGCTCTGTTTTATCTCTGAGATTTTAATGTCACATTCAACTGTTTCCTACAAATGACAAAAAGCTAAGCCACAAAATGAAAGCAAACCAAATGAGTCAAGTAGCTAGCCAATGTACATGCTTCTCAGGCTGAGAAAGCCATGTGGTGATCAAATTTGTTCTATGGTTTCTCACAAGAGAGGCAGCTTCTCCATAATGAACGTACTCTACAATGAGTACAATAGTATCTGTCCACTAAAGTTTTTGCTTGTTTTAAATACAGTTTTTAAAAATATTATCCTAATTTATTCAACACTGGTGCTAATTTGCCAAACCAGAGAGAATAAATATGAAGCATAACAATTATTAATAAAGTGATGTTAATTATCAGCAAAAATGATTGTAATTTCTTGAGCAGCAACATTTCTACTCTCATTACAAAGGAGTTCAAAGCAGTTTAGAACCATTATAAACTGCACGTCTGATCTTTGGTTTCACAGATCTCTTCATTCGTGCATCTATTTTTATACTGGTCTTGTATAACCATGAGACAACTTTCTAAGCCTGAGATGCAGAAAATTGTCTTGTGTTTATCACAACAATCATAAAGAGTGTCTGTACACTGTCTCCTTTGTACTAATATTAGCATATATGCTAAAAACTTCCCTCTGATAGGAAATTTATGAATTTCTACTTGTGATTTTTATCAAATTTGTTTTGTGTATGTTGAAGAAATTTAGATAGCTAAAATTTAAGATTTTAAACATAACATAATATCAGGTTATCTAAAATGTTATTTTTTAGGTAATAACTGTAAAATCTGTGTTGATATAAGGTCCAACAGCTTTCTTTTGGTTAATATTTGCTAGAATAATTTTTCCATCATTTAACTTTCAATATTTTTATGTTCTTATGCTTTAGATACATGTCTTATCAATGACTTATACATATTTTTATATCCATTCTGATGGTACCAGCCATTTATTTCACATTCTTTTATCTATATGCATAATTGCATAATTATTTTTGATTAATCTTATATTTTCATTCATTTTACATCATATTTTGTGCTTTCTTTTGCTCTATCAGTCAATACTATTTTGTCCTTCTTTCCTATCTTATTTCAAAATAATTACTTTCATTACATATATATGGAAATATAAATATTTTATTTCATATATATATTTCTATGTCTTTGGAATGAATATACTGTCTTCTTTCCTCTCTTTCTTATGTCCTCTCATGACTCCCTTCATGCCTTCCTTCTTTTATTTCTGCCTCTCTTCTTTCCATGCCTTGTATAGAGCGGCACCTGCGATAGAACTCTAGTCAGTTACTGCCATATGAGAATTCTGTTTCCAGAGTCTCTTGCCTTGAATTTCATTTTTGACTTTTTTATTTTGAAATAAATATGACTTCCAGGATACTGCAAAAATGTACAGGAAGGTCTTGTGCACTCTTTACCCGGTTTTCCCAATAGCAACATTTTGCATTACTGTAGCACACTATCAAACATTGGTGCAATTAAATTGGTAAAAATTAACATTTGTACAATCTGCAGAGCTTATTCAGATTTCACCGGTTTTATAAGCACTCGCGTGGATATGTGTATAGAGTTTTATGCAATTTTGTCATATGCGTAGCTTCGTGTAACCATCACCACATTCAAGATGAAGAACTGTTTTGTCACCACAGGGCCCCTGTGTACTGCTGTATTTGTCTTGTATTTTTTAATAAGCCATGTATATGCATATATGAATTTTATATTAAATATTCTATTTTTCAACTGTTCATAAATAATTCAAAATGTTTAAGCTACTATCCCATCCAACACTGTGCAAGTTTATAAAAATATGTCTATTGCCCTATATCAGCCTAGAGCTGCCTGTTTGCCATCTGGTCTATATTACTACATAACTAAATAAAACTGTATCTGATGATCTATTATATGTCTTTACCTAGTATTTGGTATTTGTTTATTTGAAGATGTAGTCATTTGCATTCTATATTCACTCCTTACTACTTAGACATTTTAAAGAAAAGGCTGAGATTGTTTCTAAGACTGTTCATCATTTATTATGTAGAATATTTAGAGTTGAGCACAATAAGCCAGGGGTCTTTCTTTTCACTCCGGTAATCAGCACATGCCATCCATAAATGTTTTTTCTCAGGCCCCTGACTCTTGTCAATGTGTCAATGTATATGAATTTCAATTAGGATTTTTCCACTAAAGAAGTCCAATATTTATTATTTCTCCAGTCAGTTGACCACAGACCTGAAAGTTTACCTTGAGCCTGTGCAGTAAGTGCAAAAGGCTATATGTGCTTATTAGCACTCCATATAACTCTATATGAAACGTGCTTTCTGGGGAAATAGGACGTATTTCGTTTTCTGGCTCTAAATCTTAATGATCTGTGGAGGAATCTTCCTTCACATTTCTAAGGTATTAATAATAATAACAAAAGTTACAGGAAACCTGTATGTGTGGACCTCTGCCATGCAATAACAAATTGTTCCATTTCATCCTCACAGCAAGCCTGTATGGTAGTGATATTGTTATCCCTGTTTTACAGATGAGAAAATTGAGGCTTGTGGAGGTTAAAGGTCATGCAGGAAAGAAGTTGCTGACTCTTATGTGAGATGTGAACACAAATAGTCTCATACCTTGTTATGCTCTGAAGAACTAGTTTTTAGATACTGTGTTTCCAAAACTGGAAAAAACGTGTAATATGTGATAAAAAAAAATAGCCAGATTTGAGCCACATGAGTCTAGAAGATGAATAACACATTTTCAATCAAGTTCATAATAGTTATTTTTTAATTAAAAAATAACAAAAATCTACAGACCAAATGGTCCTTGAAGTGAGAACATTTGGAGAAATAAGCTACGTGCAAAATGTGCCTTTTTAATTTAAATAGAAGTGTAGAGACTAGCTAATTTATCCCTCTGTAGCTAAATATAAGGACATAAGAGGTTTAGTATTGCTACACTACCATATCATTGGACTAGAGAAAAGTTGACAGTAATAAAGACTAGAGTCCTTTAAAAGAATAAGTCAGACCAATGGAATTGATTTATTTGTAACAGTGAGTTAAAGAAAGCAAATCTCATATTCTAACCAACTAAGTTAAGGTGTGAATAAGGAACAGTTAATAAACAACCTGATGGTTAGCTAATAGATTCTTTCATAAGATCAGAGACAAGGTCAGGCTCATTATGTGATGTCTGCTTAGAGTCCATTTTTAAAAGATGCATGATTTGGCAGTCAGTTTCCCTGCTAGGGGCCCTCGTTGTTATTCCTGGTCACGTAGGTAGAAAGGAGTGGCTGACAATGATGGACAGTGCAGCAGTGGCCTTGCTGCATGGAAATTAATTGGAAGTTCTCTTCTAAAGACTGTTATCTTCTGTTACTACACAGAAATTTGATTTTGCTAATAATGTGTGTCCAACTTGATAAGAGATATAGTGCAGGGTTGAACCTTAGGATTCCCAGGAAAAAATCAAAAACATTGCAGAAAAGAATGAAAGAGGAATATTTTAGGCAAATGTCTATCTTAGTCAGTCCTGGCTGCTATAACAAATTGCCATATACCAGGTGGCTTAAACACCAAACATTTATTTCTCACAGTTCTGAGGGCTGGGAAGTCCAAGATCAAGGTGTCAGCAAACCCAGTGTCTGGTGAGGGACTACTCCCTGGTTTGCAGATGGCCCACTTCTCGTATCCTCACATGGCAGAGAGCAGACAGAGAGGAGGCAAATTCTCTGGTCTCTTCTTATAAGGGCACAAATTCCAATCATGAGGACTCCATTCTCATGACCTAACTACCTCCCAAAAGCCCCACCTCCTAATGCTATCCCTTGGAAATTAGGGCTTCAACACATGAATTTGGGGAAGACACAAACATTTAGTCCATAGCAATACCTAAATTCTCATTTTCAGGGTATTAATGAATTTTCTATGGCCATAATTAATATTATAATAGATTCAAACCACATATAATATACAATATAGGAACATATGTTCTGTATTATAAAAAGTTCCATGTGTGCTTAATACTAAAATTAAGACTAATACTAATATTGACAGGGCAAATATTTATTGAAATTGGTCTAATAATAATAAATTAATACTTATCATAATAAAAGAAGCTTATAGTTATTGAGCTTTTAGCATATGCTAAGTATTATGATGGATATTTTATAGGTATTAGATAATTTAATCTTCATAATAATCCTGTAAATAGTATTATCATTCTCAGTTTTACAAGTAAGGTAAGAAAGTCTTTTAAAGGAAAAAATAAATTGACCAAGGCCATCTAACTTCAAAGCCTATACATTTAATCACACTATACAATATATTCCCTATCTATATCATAAGCTCATTGGCAGCCAAGAATAGTGAACAAATAACAATAACAGATACTCAGCATTTATGTGTGTATGTGTAGGATATTTATTAAGATATGTATGTATATTAAAAAATACATATCTGCATATATTAACTATAATGAGTACATATAATGAATATACATTATATACCTATAATATTGAAATATAGAACATATATATTTAATAAATGGATATGTATTTATTTAATACTCACTACCTCTCTATGAGGTAGGAATTTATTATTATTAACTGTATGTTACAGATGAGCAAACTGAGGCACAGAGAGATTGAATCACTTGGCCAACTTGACCCAAAGACTTCCCCCAGGCCGAGAGCCAGCTGGTCCTTGTGTGCACTGTTATCCACAGTGCTCTACTACCCAGGCTAGGGATTAGGATGCAAAAATGGAATGAGGATGATCCCAAGGCAACAATGTTTAGTGAGAGATTTTTAGGTCCAGGACTTTTTTTGTTCCAGCTTTTGAAATTCTTTCTCACTCCCTTCTCCACCTTTTTATAAAGAAAACAGTTATCAGGTTAAGAGGAAAAAAAAAAAACAACTCACGCTTCTGACATGTAATCAAGGATCATGCAGGTCAAGGAACCATAAAAAGGCACAACAGGGAGAAGATGAACACTAGTGTCATCTGCATGAAGAATGAAGAGGGCTATCAACACAATTTTACATCACCAACTTGTATTTTGTTAGGCTGTGTATTCTTTTTGGAGGGATAATACCGCATAATCTTTAAAAATAAGAGTATAACTATGTCTATAGAGTGTGTGCATGTGTGTGTATATATATATGTTATGTATGTGTTTGTGTGTGTGTATATGATATGTGTGTGTTTATATATATATACAAACATTCATTCCTATCACATACATTTTATTTTTTTTTAAATTAAAACTTCACAATTCCCAATTGCAAAGATGTGGAAACAACCCAAGTGCCCATCAACACATGAATGGATTAATAAAATGTGGTATATGTATACCATGGAATTCTACTCAGTCACAAAAAACAATGGTGATATAGCACCTCTTGTATTATCCTGGACAGAGCTGGAACCCATTCTACTAAGTGAAGTATCCCAAGAATGGAAAAACAAGCACCACATGTACTCACCATCAAACTAGTATTAACTGATCAACACTTAAGTGCACGTATAGTAATAACATTCACCAGGTGTCGGGCAGATGGGAGGGGGGAGGAGGGGATGGGTATATATACACCTAATGAGTGAAATGTACACCGTCTGGGGGATGGACATGCTTGAAGTTCTGACTAGGGGGCGGGGGGACAATGGCAACGTAACGTAAACATTTGTACCCCCATAATATTCAGAAATAAAAAAATAAAAAAACAAAAAATAAAAAATAAATAAAATAAAATAAATAATCAAAAAAACCCATAAAAGTGTAAAGAACATTTGTAACATTATTCGGGAAATCAAGAGTTTAATCATGGGGATTTCCTCATCTAGAACTGATGAGGA
The DNA here is from genome assembly GCA_963574695.1 of Propithecus perrieri. Taxonomy (NCBI): domain Eukaryota; kingdom Metazoa; phylum Chordata; class Mammalia; order Primates; family Indriidae; genus Propithecus; species Propithecus perrieri. Next base: position 66,480 of record CAUYRB010068025.1, read on the forward strand.
AGCAACACATAATGTATGGGCCTCTAGAATTCCATATACAAAGGCTTTAAGGAGGCTTGGCTTGTTTTTGCCAAGGAATGGTGAGAATTTGGACAGATATGTTATGCCGCATAACAGTCTGCTATGAACTTATATCTAATAAATTACTGAAGCAAAACTTCCCCAGTAAAGTGACAAGCTAGACAAATTTTGTATTGGGTATGCATGGACCACTGCAGTCTGCCTTCCTTCCCTCTCTTCTGGTTTACTCCCATCTCCCCAGAGCCATGATGCTGACTTAGCAGCCCAGGGCCACACAATACCATACTCCAAACCCTGTCACCTGATTCTGCTCTCCTGAGTGCATGACAGATGTGTTTCTTCATCCTAAACCTCATCAAAACATATTTTTCCTTAGAGTTTTATTTTATCTGGCTAAAGAAAAACATAATCTCTGTGTATGGTAAAGACTGCCAACAAAAACTTACTTGGTTTATAAGTATTTGTATTTTCCAGAAATATTCCTAAAGCCATCACTGCTTTTGCCCAGAAAATAAGTGTCTAATGCTTATTCAAGGAACAAAGGAATTAACTTCAATGGAAGGTAGGGTAGAAGTGGAATGTGAGTAAGTGGTTTTCATCAAATACCACTATCACCTTTGATTTGATAGCTGCTATAGAGGCAGCAACCTGCATGATCCTGATTCCTAATAGGTACTAGAGCATAATAATTAAAATAATAGTTAATACTTATTGTATTTCAGGCACTCTACTAACTGCTTACGTGCATAGCTTTATTTCATTATCACAACCATATCTCTGTGAGGTAGGAAGTATGATTTATTTTATATATATATATATATATATATATATATATATATATGACAAGGAAATTAAGGTTTACAGAAATTAAAGATTTTGTCAAAGACAAACAGTTAATAAATTGAGGTGCCAGGAGTCTAACTCAACCAGTTTGATTCAAAAGCTCTTATGTATAAGAATAGTATTCTTTCTGTTCTGTTATTTTCTTGGTTGGGAGAGAAAGTGTTGTCAACTGACACCTAATTCTGTTGTTCAAAACATGTCCTTTACACGTGGAATACTAACACAATGGATTAACTAGATTACGTTACTATGGAGTGCAATTGCTTCAGACCTGTCTGAGGAAAGAGGCTATTTTCTATCATTATGATTATTTCAGTGCCAAAAGGTTGTGTCTATACATAATCACATTTATTTTTTAAACCTTAACTTCTCAAAGTGAAGAAATAATGCTATGCCTGAGGAGCCCCCTGGCTACCCTGCTCTGTCCCTGAGCCTCCATCTCTGCAACTGGGTTTTCAGGTTCTTCCCTAGGTTGCCATGTGTTCCCCATCTCCCTGTGCTCAACACATGCATATTCTCCAAGACTTACTTCCATGGAGACTTCTCATCTCTTCATCTAGAAACAAATTAACCAACATAAAATCTTTTTCCCTTCTCTAAATTCCCAAAGTCAACTGTTCTCTGGTATCAGGAGTAATTAGTCTACTAGGGCCATCACAACAAAACACTACAGACTTGGTGACTGAAACAACAGAAATGTATTATGTCACAGTCCGGAGGCTGGAAGTCCAAGACTGAAGTGTCGACAGGGTGGTTCCTCAGGAGGCCTCACTCCTCAGCTTGCCAATGGCTGCCTTTTTGCTATGTCCTCCTCACATGGCCTTTTTTCTTTATGCACCCACTCCTGGTGTCTCTTCCCCTATTTATAAAGACACCAGTCTTATTGGATTAGGGTCCTACCCTTATGACCTCTTTTAACCTTAATTACCTCATTAAAGGCCTTATCTCCAAATACAGTGATATGGGGAGTTAGGGATTCAACATATGAATTTGGGGGACACAGTTCAATTTACAATTTCAAGTTTTTCTCGATATTCATAATCATAGTTGTTTCGGCATTGGTTTAACTTACCATTTTCCTGTGAGCATCTCGAAGGAAGTAAATCTATCTAGTTCAACACCATAACACCTATAACATTTAGTACATTGCTCTTCAAATAATACTAATCATTCACTGAATACAGTGTATTTATACCATCGAGTACTTCATATACATTTTATCCAATCCCAGCAATAACACTGCAAGGTAAATAATATTATACCCACATTAGAGGTGATGAAACTGAAGTCCAGGTAGAACAGGAATCTTGATAGAGTTCTCATGTTTGGTAAAGAACAGAACTAAAACAGGCTTAAGTCTATTTCAAAGTATAGCTCATGCTCTTCTTCCTCCAAAAATGCCTCTCAAGGGATTTGTTGAAAGAAATAAATATCACTAAGGTAGCGCATTGGTGGTATCATTTTCTCTCTTTATGAACAAGAAAACTGCAGGGATTTTCTTTGGTCACTTTAACTTGGTGGGGAAAAGAGGAAAGGACAGAAATTTAAGTACAGCAGGAGCAAAAGAAACTCCTTCCTTGTCGGACATTTACAGGAAGCAATATTGAAGTGATTAATATAGGTGAGAGAGGTCAGGAAGGTCTAAACAAGGTGTCTAACATCAAAATGGCAGTATATTTCAACTGCAGAATAAAAATGAAAAATATAAAACATCGCTTGGATTTAACAAGCATCCAGCTTTATTCATTGACTCACAGGTGGCATGTTTTATAGGGAATAGGAGTCCACCTGCTCCACAATGGTCCCTCGTTATCCACCCACAGTGCCTGAAATTACCACACTGGTATAGCTCCAGTGGTTTAAAATTTTAGAAGATACCAGTCCCAGTTGCACCCTAATCCTCATTAAAATGTAAAAGTCTAGCCTGTAGGATAATGATGTACCATCAATGTACTAACATATCACATTTAACACAAGCTATGTGATAAACATCTGTTTTGTAAAAAAATGAGAGTGAATTGTATATCTCTACAGGGTAGGTTTATAGTACAATTCACAGACCTACATGTCCAGGCAAATCTTAAGTCTTACGAGCCAGAGAAGGGTATATCTCCTGGGTGGGAAAGGGTGGGAAAGGAAAGGAACCTGGAGGAATGAACAGGGGAAAAACAATTAAAGTGAGGACATTATGTTACTGAAAACCACCCACCAGTCATTCTCTGGGTTGCCCCAAGAATAAATCCCTAAAATACTGAATTAGGTAATAATCAAGAGTTTTGTAGATCTAGGCATTCTCACTAGACGCAAAATAGAGAGTGGTAATTGTCTAGGACAAAAAGTTTGAAACTAGTAGATTTGACTCTAGTAAGATAAATGAGTGGCATTTAGTTACTTCCTATCTCTTTGCCATTTATGCTCAGGACATCTGCCTTCTTCAGAGCAAGAGCTGAGCTGTGATGTCAATTGATGCTTTCAATTTTTCATGCATTAATTTTCTATTTGGTTGATATGTCCACAAACCCTTACCTGTCTTTCCCTAAACAATCTGGATAATTGCTTAAATTCTCTGCTTTGATTTGGCTGTGGAAACTTAGTCCATTTAAGGCATTTTCTTCGAAATCACGTTTACTTGGTCAAGTTGCTGCTACTGAAGCAATGAGGTCCAGATGGGCAGTTAGACCCGACAATTCACATTGCCCAAGTTCCTGAATCAGTTACTGGAGGTATCAAAGAGGGAGAGAACAAAATGGCAGAGATCTTATTATTCTTAGTTATTTTAAAGGGTAAGTCATTTACCACATGTCAAAGTCAGCTGCACCAGCTTCCTCTTTCTACCACATCTTCCTCCTCAATCAATTTCCTCATACACAGGTGACTATGAGGGTGGGAAGATGTTCCGTGGATGGCGTATTTCTAATCCTTTTATGCCTAATCCTCACCACAGCCTTGCAATGGCTTGGTGCCAACGTTCTGTTTTCTTTCCAAATTCAGGGCAGTTATTTTAGAGGCTGAATCAAGATTATGAAGCCTAATTAGAAGATTTAAAGCCTGGTCTTACATGTGGATATTTATCATTATCATATGGATATTTGTCAGACTTATCTGGCGTCTGTACTTTTTAACACCTAAGAAAGTGATGGCAGTAAAGAGTTTGTGACCTAGAAAGGAAAGAGATGGTTACACTTTGCCTCATCTGCTTTCTTCAAAAGTTAAAGGGGAATTTAACTTGTATAAGTGAAAACATGGCGACCAAACTTCAACACCCTTACATATCAATTAGAATTGTAGAGTTAGACAGTCTTTCACATTCTTAAAAATATAAAGTTTAAAAAATTTAAAGTTATCAGAAGGTATTGTAAGTAGTAGTTTTATTGCTGAACCAAAGTTTCTGGTTTCAGAACTTTGAGTCCAAAAGTTATAAGTGTTCTCACATACAAATCTATTACTAGGTTAGAAGCCCAGTTACTAATATTTTAATTGTTAAAACTCCTGAAACACCCATAAATAAGAAAAATGTAAAAATTATCTGAGAGAATTGGAGAGAAATTCCCATTATTCCAAAATTCAGATCTTTCTTCTTTGTAGCTGCGCAAAACATGTGGATGAGAGTGCTTACAGTCTAAAAGGTTAAGACACAGACACCGTATGTGATACCAGATGCAAAACATTGCATGAATAGGGCAAACAACAAGTGCTACAAAAGTTCTAAGGTAGAAAATACCACTTTCATTTGCAGTGGTGGAAGAAATGGGGAGACTGGATTTTTTAAAAATTCGACCTTTTTAAAGCATTGTTTTAAAAGCATGGGAAGCATTTTAGTTTTTGAAGATGTTGAAGAGAGCCTTCAGTATTGAGAAAATGCGTGAGAAAAACGTCCAGGTAAAGAAAAGAGTACAGTCGAATCTACCATTTTGGCTGGAATAGAGAGCATCTCTGGGTATCATTGAGACATCAGCTTAGTAAGGTGGACAGCTGCTCAATATTTATTAGTATACAATGACAAATTATTTAGAGGTATAGCTTTCTTCTTCTCTGTTAAAAACCTATCACAGTCACTAACAGATATATTACTTTTTTTGGTGATTTCTCTCTGGATTTAAAGGATTTTCAATAGATGGGATCTAGAAGTATTCTATAATTCAGCAAAGGGATCCATTGATAATCCAACCTGAGAATCTTTAATTATAGATGTGAGCAAAATTAGCATTCCAAAGTTTGGAGGAAAATCCACTGCAGTATAAATAAATGAAAGCACATTCATAAAATAAAATAATAATCATCTATTAATATGGAACTATAGAAAAACATTTAAGATTCTCATGTATTTTCAGTAAGTAAAATAGGCATATTATAAGGCCAATAATACAATATAATTCCTTATTTAAAAATATATATATACACATATATCACCCAAACACACACACAAGAAAAGGCTAAAAGGATATAAATGATACAAACCAAAATGTTATCAATACTTTTATCCAGATGGTAGGGTTACAGAATTTACTTTATAAAAATTTTATATTCATTTAAACATAAACCAGTAAACATTTTATAGCATATGTGAATTATTTTTAATAAAATAATTAATAGTAAAGCCATTTCAGATTTTGCAGTGATCACGTAGCTGTAAACACAGGTCCCTTTTCCCTTCAACACACATCACCAAATCCTCAGAAATGAAAACAACAAACAAACACAAAAACCCATGGGCCTTTATTCACTGCTGGAATTCAATCAGAGGCTTTAAGCAATTTAAAATTGTGTCTCAGTTTCCTCATCTGTAAAAAGAGGGATTAACATTTAACTCTCCATGTTGACCTGAAAGTTAAAGATACCTTATCTATATATTATTTATTGTAATTAAAGTATGTTAAAATATATAATTAATTAAAAACATGCACTGAGCATCTGCTATGTAGCAAACACCATTAGGTGAGTAGTTCTTCACAGATAAGTGCAAAAATTAAGCTATGCAATTTGATTTTTGAGAGTAATTTCAATAGCTTCTCAAATTTGAAAATAAAACATTATTTATGTAGATACACTTCAGTTTGTGTATAAAATATTATTGCATAAAATGGAAAATAACTAATTTGTGCCACAAATACAGGAAAGAATAATTACAATTTATTTATATATTTTAAAATCAGAATATAATAATTACTAAGGTTTAGAAAAAACATATTTGAAATCAACTTAGACTTTGATTTGAAATGCTTACCTATTTTTTCAACATCTATGTGTTTCATTATTTTTTATGAAAGTAATGCTATGCATTATAATAAATTGAAATAGTGAAAAGTGAAAGAAAACCATTTATAATCCCTTAATAGATAATCACAGAACGTAGTTCCAAACATTTATGTATGTACATATATGTAGTTATAATATATAGAAATATATAATTAAATCATGCTAAACTTATTTTGTAGCTGCTTTTTAACATCAATATATCACAACTATCTTGTCATATATAAAATAAAAAATACATATCATAATTTCAATGACTGCTGGTGTCCAGTCACAGTCTCGTGACTATGAAAGAGCATAAAGTGATAGGAAAATTGAAAAGTGAATTAAGAGATACAAATTATATTCCCACCTTGAGGTGCCTCTATGCATCACTATACAAAGTTGGGGATTAGATATATTGTTTTTATTTTTGTTTTTGTGGTTGTCTGTGCTTCTGCAGATAGCAATTTAAGTCCTTTCCTTTGCCAGTACAGATTTTTGTATATATACAAATCATAGGAAGATATTTAAAGCGTGTATATTATGTCTTTGTTTGTTAACTTATAAAAACAGGCCAGGCGTGGTGGCTCACGCCTGTAATCCTAGCTCTCTGGTGAGGCTGAGGCGGGCGGATTGTTTGAGCTCAGGAGTTCGAAACCAGCCTGAGCAAGAGCGAAACCCCGTCTCTACTAAAATTAGAAAGAAATTAATTGGACAACTAAAAATATATGGAAAAAATTAGCCGGACATGGCAACGCATGCCTGTAGTCCCAGCTACTCGGGAGGCTGAGGCAGGAGGATCGCTTGAGCCCAGGAGTTTGAGGTTGCTGTGAGCTAAGCTGACGCCACGGCACTCTGGCCAGGGCAACAGAGTGAGACTCTGTCTCGAAAAAAAAAAAAAAAAAAACAAATGAAGTGTTTTGAGATAGTAACATGCAAAAACAAACGTAGTTTTTCTTGAGAAAAGGCCTTGATGCTCTGCAAAGAAAGGGGCTATCTCATTCTTCGCACTAAAATCAAGGACTATCAGATCAGAAGCCATCATAAAAGGGTGGGTATTATCCCAATATTACAGATCAGGAAATGGAAGACTATAGAGGTTAGGTGACTTGTTCATAGTCACACAATTAGAGGTACACGGAGGGTCACGACCAGGATATTCTGACTTGAATTACTAGGATCTTCTAACTACAATGCACTACATATTTTCTTTCACCATCCTTTTGCCAATGTACTTCATTTCATCTTGTCTTTGGTTCTTCTAGTATAAATTAAAAATAAGATAATTAAAAGATGATAACTATTTGCCCTTGACCTGAGAATGTTTATTCGAACAAGGTCATTTATAAGAAGTAATAAGCTGATCTCTGTACAATATGAACACTTCACCATATCTGCTTTGATTTTTTTCTAGTGCTACTTCAACATTCCCAGCTCATCAGCCTGAAAGCTTTCTCTCTATCAGAAGTCAGTGAAGGCTGCCACCTGAACTGTCTGCTTTGATTGAGGAGGTGATTTGTGTAACCATGGAGTAAGAAACTGTGGTTTACTGCAGCCTGAAATCACTCTTCAGAAAGCAAAATTGCCTTAGCAACTAGGATATATCTGGGAAGAGGCAGGTATGGGTCTGTGTTACTGAGTGACGAGCTATGCTGGCACCAATGATGCAAACTGTCACTTATGGTAATGGAAACCTCTAGTAACATGGTTAAAATGCTTGCCACAGCTTATAACAGGCATGCAAAGCTACAAGAAAGCTTTTTATGATATTGTTATTGTCTCCAGGGAAAGGAATTCATAGCTCACCACTGCCTCCCATGAAGATTAGCCGCTATGACTGCAAGAACTGAGAAAAGCCTTTAGTTGCAGAATACCTGGTCCTGCTTTTAGAGGAGATGCTGAACAGCACAGTAACAAGATAGTCCTGATAGTCCCATGTGGCTTCTCTGTGAGGAATTACACCTTTATTGGAACTTCAAGATCATCTTGTTACACCTCTCAGATCATCTAGTTGTCAGTCTCAGAGAAGACTTGGGCCGGAGAATTAATGGACTAATACAGTTGTATACTCAAACCTAACAACTAGTTCTCCTCTCAAAGCCATTGTTCTCTCCACCACACTCTGAGACCTACAGTTAACCTGAAAAAGAAATCCCCACAGATGTGAGAATAACTAGGATGCCCAGCATCACTCTACACCAGGGTTGGGGAAACTTTCCATGTTGTAAGTTCGCATTAATTTAGCTGTAATCAAATAAGGCCACATTCAAGAAATTTCAATTAGATATACTTAAAAATGTGCATTATTTTGTAAAAATATGACTACTATGTACTTAATAATTTCAAAAATGAAAATTGTTAAAGTTAATTAACCTTTCTATGACTTTGTTGTGTCTGCTTTTTGTTGGAAAGCATTCAAATATTTAGTTGCAGGATGGAGGTCCACAGTTTCAGTAGATCCTCTAGATGGGTATCAGTCATTTGTGACTCTAAGGGCATCTTGATGTGGGTTAGGTAGGAGAATGCAGATTCACATCAATAAGTGGTTGAAAAGCAATAAAGCATTTTCAGGCATATTGCCAAAGGTAGGGATATTCTACCAAATATTTCCATATTTCGATTGGATCTTTCTTAGCATCAAACAATGACTTTAAAATGTCATCATGCGTGTAGCTCTGATTCGGGTGGTGTAAAGGCAATATATGTAACCTAAATGTTTGTACCCCCATAAGTTTCTGAAATTTAAAAAAAAAATATGTCATCTACTGAGAGCTCAATCAATTTCATCTGTAGTTCTTTATGTGCCTTGGTGATATCAACCAGATGAGGTTGAGTTGTTAATTTGAGTGTGATGTCGTGATTCTCAAAGTCAGTGAACCTTACATTGTATTCTCCAATTAATAGGTCTATAACAGCTGTGTATTCTTCAAATAATTTGCGTATATCATCCTGCTCATCAATGACCTTTGCTAACTGGGGAAAATGTTCATCTGAAATTTCCTTCTGATGAAGTGTTTTGAAAAATGATAGCTTTCTTTCAAAATTCTTGGATTTTTGGCCATATGTCATAGATAGACTCAGTTTTACCTTGCAAAGAAATATTCAAGTCATTTTGATTTGACATGATATCACACAGAAATGCTGGATTCCTATAGAAATCTTCTTTCAATAATTCACATTGCTGATTCTGCTCTTCAAAAAAATTAACTATCTGTTCTCTCAGAGACAAAATTTTGGCTAACAGCTGTCCCTGCAATAGCCAACCCACTTTAGGATGATACTATAAATACACACTGAATACCTCATCTTTCAACTTTAGCATGTTATGAAAGCCATGTTGCATTTGCAGGAATATTGTTTACAATACTTATAACTTGTTGCAAAGTGACACTTAAAATAGTAGATTTAGTACAGAGATTTTGTTGATGCAAGACGCAATGAAAAAAAAGTGAGAGCATCTGGATCTGTTAATACTTCTTTGGTCCATGCAATAAACCCTTCCTGTTTTCCTGTCATGGAAGGTGCACTGTCTGTACATATTCTCACTAAATTTACCAAATTCAGTCTGTCTTCATGACATTTATTTTGAAAGTTGTTGAAGATATCTATTCACTGTGTTCTGTTCACAAGAGTGCCCAAAGCAAGTAACCCTTCATAGCAAAGAAAATCTTGTTATGACCTGACTGAAGTATAAAACCTGTGTAGAGTCAGTATCAGTTGATTCATCCAAAGAAATTGAATAATATATATTTTCCTTTTGAAGTATTGCATGAAGTTGTTCTGTTAAATTGAAGACTAATTCATGCTGCTGATCAGTTATGGTTCTCCTTGACATAGGCAGTTTTTTGTACTTTGAAATGTTATTGGGGTCCAAGCATCCTACAGCTTCAACAATGCATTCTTTCACAATTTCTATATCACTGAATGGTTTCCTTCTTTCCCCGAATATATAAGCTACTTTATAAGTGGCCTGAGTGGCATCATTTCCAGGTCTTCTTGCTGCTTGAAGGAATTGTTTTTGCTTTTGCTTTTCATCTTATAATTTCTGCAATACAACCTTCCATGCCTCTCCCTCTAATTTAAAATATTTGTGGTCCTTATGAGTTTTATAATGCTCATGAGCACTGAATTTCTTTAATGTTGATATTGCAGTATCACAAGCAAGCAAATCATCTTATCGTTAGCAGAAAGAAGATAATATTGCAATTCCCAATCCTCTTTAAAAAATCTGTTTTCTTCCTTCAGTGTTCTCTTGATCTTTTTTGACATGATGGGCTATTAATCAGACAGAATTAAAAAATACTGTCAAGCTGTGCAACTATTCACAAAGTCCACTCAAACACAAGCACAATGCACGGTTGTCAAAAGCTGGTAACAGACTGGCATACTCGACCCCCGTAAACTCTCATCCACCAGCCTTTTGTGGGAGTGGCACCTGTCAGTCAGTGGAAGTTAGAACTAAATCATGAGTGTAGCAGCCATCATTTGAGCCCTTATGACTTACTAAGGTTCTAATTGTGTCAGTCAATCTTGAAGGATTATTTCATTAAAATTTATTTTATTCTTTGATATTTTAAATACATTCACTTTAAAAATAAAATATAAAAGACAAACAAAAATGTATAATAAAAATAAAAGGATTTTTTCTATATAATTTGGATTCAGTCAAATAGCTGCACTTAAGGACCTAGAAGGCCACATGTGGCCTTAAGGCTGCAGGTTCCCCACCCCTGCTCTACACCTTCGGGTTTGTAAAGCTCATGCATTAGAGACAATTTCCTGGAAGTCACTGGGCCTGTATTTGCAGAAATGACTACTATGTTATTAGTGGTACCTGAGAAATATTTTGTAGCCTTACCATTTATCCACCTATGATAATGGTCATTTGAACAGTGTACTCATAGAATAATCTTTTTATATTTGAAATAGCAGTTTTAATTAAAATATCACTGTAACAAAATACAAAAAAAATGCTAATCAGTGGACTTATTACATATAATAAACAATTATATAAATATCTAAAAATCCAAATAATTTGATAAAATTAGATAACTGTACTCATTTTTTTTCCTCAATATAAGCTTCATTTTCTCTGCAGTCTTGGTTGAAAACTCACTGCGTCACCCTGAGACTGTCCATGGTGCTGAAAGTTCTTCTAGGGCTAAGCCTAGCATCACAGCAGCATTATGGCCAACCTCTCTTCAAGAAATTTTTATGTTGCTTTAATTTTCTTACAAGCGAATGAGCTTGGCTGAAATTGGATGTAATGGCAGAACGAGAAAAAAGTTTTGAGTTGTCTTAATATACGCGGTTTGGTCTCCAAGACTCCCTCCTTCACTCTGAGTTCTTACAAATTATTAAACAAGAAAACAAAAGATAACTGTCCCAATAGACTGCCAAGAGATAATTTACAATGAAAGAAATATAAAAGACCAGGAAAATAAATATATTATAAAAATAATTTTACTTAAGCAAAGAGAAAAAATTACATCTATCAAACTACCAAAACTTATGAAGAATTCCAAGCATTAGGGAAGATATGTGAAAACAGGTCCTCATATATATGTAATGATTTTGAAAGTATAAAGTGATATACCATTATTGAAGAGAAATTTGAAAATACATGGCAAATAATTATACATAATCACAATCAAACTAATCAAATCTCAGGAGAGGGGGCATTGTGTATTCTCATGCCTACTACAAGAATTTGAACAATAGTGTACCCACAACAATTTCTTGAGTTTAAATATTAATTACTTCATCTAACAGCTGCTGATCATACAATTTAATGTGATAGAAATTGGATTTAAAAGTACAGTTTTATCTAGTGCACACATTAAAAAAATTAACAAAATGTAATCCAGACAGTAAACCTAGAATTAAACTGTTCTGTTTATTTATTTTGTTTTTCCACAAACACAAAATGCACAAATATAAAATGAATCACCAAATTTTAGGACTGGAACTGACTTTAGAAAAGTGCAAGACTTCCTTAACTGAGTCCAATAAAAGTTGATGATATTAAATGTCAAATGCCAATTGTACCCTTGCTTTTGTATAACAATCTCCTCGTGGCCACCAAACATTTTCTTTTGCCTGGGATTAGCTTTGAATAGGAGTTTCTGCCCTTTGCCTTTCTTCAGTCCTAAAAGATCTAAGTATATTAACCATGGGGCCAAATGGTTTTCTACCCCATCGCCCAGGACAGACATTTTGTTTTCTGGTAACATTGCCCTAGGCACAATGGGTCTTGCCCATGACCTGGAGATAACAGGTTTTTCTGCCCTTTCCGCAGAGACTTGGCACACTTGTCAAAATTTATTAGACCGTATATGTGAGGGCTTATTGCTGGGCTTTCTATTTTTTTTTTTCTATTAAAGCATGTGTTTTTAATTTTGTAAGAGTGTATCTCCCTCTGAGAAGCAACATAGTTACATTAGGTGCAGTATTTATTTCACTTTTCCCTGGAACAGGGGCAATTAGGAGAGCCCCATTGAGATCTGGTCCCTGAAGAATGAGGAAGAAAAATTGTTGAAAAATTTAAAAAGCCAGAGGAAGAAAGGGGATACATCGGAGGTGAGTGGCCCTTATTTGCAACCTGATTTTGGCAGGCAAACTTTTGTTTATATTCTTGTTTTCTGCACTTCAAATTCTCCCTCTTCTTTCCATCCTATCACTGAGATATCTGTGCAGCGGTATGTATCAGAGACAGCTCCAGACTGACTAATAGTGTGAGTCAATTTGGTCTTTCAGCTGTCCTGCTTCTCATTCTAGATGCAACCTCTCGCTTCCTCTCCTTTCACCCCAAACACATGCCCACACACGCCAGGGTGAGTAAACTAAAGACCAAACAAACTGGTACCCATTCTTTGAAGGAAAAGTAAAAGTTTGAAGAATGATATACTGGGCTTTGCACTAGTAATTCTGTAATACTTATGTTGTTTTACATGAATGTGGATTGCTTTGAAATCTGCCAGAAGCTCAAAAGCTGCTATTTGTATGGAATTATGCTTCCTCGTCAGTCTGCTTGGACTACTCAGGGTGTTATTTGTGCCCTTGATCACAATAGTGAGAGTCAGTAGAGAATGAAAATAGAAAAATTGTTGGCAGCTGAGGTGCCTTAGGTTGGAAGTGTCCCACAGAATGACAATGATAGAGTTCTGGCTGTCAGCAGGGTTTCATCAACTCCAGCAGGAGTATGGCTGGAAGTGAGGCATCCCAGGCAGTGAACGGGAGAGCAGCAGGAAAGCAGGTAAGAAGGATGAGAAAGACAAGTTCAAAAAATACAGCTTGAATAATTTGCATGAGTCCTTTATATTGAGTGAGTTTCCGTTTTTCTGTAGTGATGTGAATGGCCATTAAAAGACATATGGCTTGGCTCGATTTTAAGGCATTTGAGAAATTTGAGATAAGTAGTTTCAAAATAAAAGGAGTCTAACTGAATTCTGATTAAAATATGTAAGGATATAATTGAGGAAAGCAGTTGAATCTTGGTAATTAGCAACAATTAGAGCTCAAAGAGTTGAAGACATTTCAGTTAAATGCAGAAATAAAATTCATCTCTTATGATTATTTTCCAGCAAGAACACAGCTAAACCCACTTACCTTAAGAGATAGTATAGTGACAACGCTAAACAGTTGTGTGGTAAAACTTTTAAAAGATGGTGGTCTACACACACGCTCCCCTCTCTACAGTACCCATTACAATGACACTAAAGGAATGTGAACACTGTAAATCCTTATTTAAAACAAAAAAGTATTTCTTTAATTTCCTCAACTGGAAGCAAATAGGAAACAGAACAGAGGTGACTGCTGTCTAGAACATGCAGAAGGCCAACAGAAAAAGATAGCCCAACGGAGCTCTTAAAACTGCTCCAGTTTTAAGGCAAAGAGAACAGAAGCAATGAGACAAGGTCAAATGAGACCAAAAGCAAGTAATTCATTGAATTCCACTTTCTTTTTTCTCTCACTACAAGAAAGGAATGTAGTCAGCAAATCCAGGCAAAGAAAATCTGTCAAATAAATGTGGTCCAAATATGAGGCATATTAAATAACACATGATTTGGGAAGTTGTTAGGGGGTGAAAAAGAATTGTAAACAGAGCTCCTTTCCTTTTCACAATAATAAAAGATCATGAACATAAGAATTCCAGAGATGTGAAAGAATTAAATGAAATAAAGCCATGAAGATGAGAGGAGAAGATACAGGCGAATATGGTTAGGTCTTTGAGGTAAGAAAGACAATCCTAAATGTAAAACAAGCAAAAGTCAAGAATTGTTAATTAAACTAAATTAGAATTGGGAGATAAACCTAGAACTGGAGAAAGGACATGGAAAAGTTACACAATAAGTGCTAGCTTAGCTAAAAATATTTGCAATATTCATGAAACAAAGGATTAACATCTAAAATTGACTTGGGGCTCTTAAGAATTAATAAAACAAGATAAATAGTCAAATAAAAGGAAAGAATACGAACAGAAAACTTGTAGAAGATGAGTAATGAATTTATTTCTAATTTTCCCTGGTGCAAACTTTGCTGCAGTAAACCCCCTCACTTCTGTATGCACGTGGACACGTGCCTCTGTTGATATGATGCAATGGAACACCAGAGAGCAGGGTGTGCACATGTTTTATTTTTGGTTTGTTTCAGTAGATGCTACCAAATTGCCCTCCAATGCGGATGTACTCATTCACATAACTTACAACACTGCATGTGAGTGTCCACTTCCCTGTATCCTGGTATTGTTAGAGATTTTATATTTTTCTAGTCTAATGGTTGAAAATGGGATTTCATTGACATATTTTGCATTTTATTGATTAATAATTGTGGTTAGAATAATTTCTCATGTTGATTGGATAGCTGCATTTCCTATTCTAAGAATTTATTTTTTCCTATTGGGTTATATGCTACATGGAGTCTTGTTTTGTTTCTTTTTCCCAATATTTTGTAATTCATTATTAGCTTTTTAAAATTTCTTGTTAGAAGAGGAATAGCTATTTAGGGCTTATAAGAATGGCTACCTATTGCTTTATTATAATCCATTGAGAGAGTGACACGTGAATATTATCTAGAGAAATGGAGCTAACCACCAGAATAACTCCAAAAAAAATGACTAAGAGTGGCTGCCTCAGGCAAAGGGAAGGTTAGGACACAGGACTTCTCATTTTTATTATAAAACCCATGGGTTTATTGGATTTTTAAAAATCAGGTATCTGCATTACTTCGGATTTATAAATTTGTCAATTAGTGGAAAGAGCAGTCTTTAATATTTGACAAATCCTGGATCTAAATTTTATTACCTCTAAGAAATTAATACCATATAAACCTCAGTTTTCTCATGTGTAAAATAAGGATAGTAATGCCCACCTCATAGTCATGTTCTGAGGATTAACTTTTTAAAAATGTCTAGCCATTATTAGCCTATCTTCCCTCCCTTCCCCTTTTAGAAACTTTATCCTTTTTCTTCAAAAAATCTGTTAAATTACTAGTAAAATGTATTAAATCAAGGTTAAATCAACACATTTATTCTTTATGTATTGTGTATAAATTAATAATTTTGAGTGCTCCGTGTAAGTTCCCATCACGGGCATTACAATGAGACTGGAGGTCAATGCTATTGCTGCATCGGAGATTACATTCAGCACTTCGAACCTACAGTAAGAAAAATGCCATAATAAAAATGATTATGCCCATATTTATTAATCACTGCAAGTTACAAAAACTTGTGTTTGACATTAGAGGGGATGCTGAGATGAATAAGTCATGGCACATGCCATGAAAGTTCTCACATTTCAGTCAAAAAGATATAAGGCAGACTTTCAAAGGTCAAGGGATACTTTGAAAAGAAGAAAATGTTAAGAAAAAGGAAGAGGGGGAGAAATTACTTGCCTGTAGAAATCTTGAAATGGTAACAACAAAGTATCATTTGGGCAGGGCCTATACAGATAGAAAGGCTTTGTTAGATGAGGACAAGAGAAGCAAAAGTTCTAGGCTGCAGCTGAATTGGAGCATGTTACATGTGGACACCCGTCTTTTATGCCTCCAAGTGCCTCTTCTCCCCTTGTGGGCGACAGTAGAATAGTTTTCTTAATGGGCACTCCCCTCCTCTTATTGTGTAGTCCAGTGTGGGTTATCGGTGATATTGTCGTTCTTCCCTCTCATCCTCTACACCCTGCCAAGAGGTGCACATGTAACTCAAACTAGGCGAAGCACATTTTCATGCAGCAATTGGAGTCTCGATGAAGGAGGCACATGCACCAAATGGCTGTGGGAGTTAAGTCAGTCTACTCCAGCCCCTTCATGCAAAGGTTCATGGGTTTCTCTACCTGAAGCTGCCTGCTTTCTCACCCTTCTCAAG
The DNA here is from genome assembly GCA_963574695.1 of Propithecus perrieri. Classification (NCBI taxonomy): domain Eukaryota; kingdom Metazoa; phylum Chordata; class Mammalia; order Primates; family Indriidae; genus Propithecus; species Propithecus perrieri. Next base: position 82,939 of record CAUYRB010068025.1, read on the forward strand.
ACCTTGATTTTCATTTACTTTGTTGAGCTCCTCAGTGTCCTGCGAATAAACGCCGTGTGTGTGTTTATGTGGTTTTACTTTGTTTTGCTTAACTTATTAGGAATCAGTTTCTGTTGACTACAGCAAAGAGCTCTGACTAATGAACCTGTGTACAGAATTTGTATGTAATTTGAAAACAATGGGGAGCAGTAAAAATTTATACGATAAAAATGTAATTTGGGAAAATTTGGAACAACGCATAATTAGAGTCAGAGTATAGACAAGAGGAGGTGCACTATTATGTGGAATTAAGAGGACTTGAAAGGAGTAGAGGAATGGGTGACATGGTAATAAAAATGATATAATTTGGTGAAATGAGCATAAGACCTTTTAGTAAAAAAGGAAAAAAAAATGGGTTTAAAGTTCAGATCTGCCCAGCTTTTGACTTGCTTTGGCAAGTTACCTACACATACTGAACCCTTATTTCCAAATTTCCATAATGTGGACAGTAATAACTCACTCACTGTCATGTTTTGAGTATAAAAATAATAATATATACAAAGTGCTTAAAGTAATCTGCCATAAATAGTAGGTGCTGAATTAATGTTCTATATTAATTTGTAAATTCAGTAGGACTTGGCAAGTGTTCGAATCTTACATGTAAGCTAAAAGGTAAACAATGTTGACCTTAGCTTTGAAATCTGGGAGATTCAGTAAGTGATAATATTTAATAACACTTGGGCAGGGGAGAGAAGTTGGTTTGGAAGTGGGTGGGTGTTAATGGCTTGAATGTCAGCATCCCTCCAAAATGTTGAAATCCCTAATGTGTTTGGTATTAAGAGGTGGGGACTTTAGAAAGTGACTGGGATATGAAGGTGGAGCCCTGGTGAATAGGATTAGTGACCTTCTAAGAGAGGTCTGAGGGAGCTTGTGTGTCCCTTATGCCATGTGAGGACACAAAGAAGGTACCACCTATGAGAAACAGGTCCTCACCAGATACCTAATCTGTCGGCACCTTGATCTTGGACTTCCCAGCCTCCAAATCTGTGAGCAATGAATTTCCGTTGTTCATAAATTATTCTTTTGTTATAGGAGCTCAAATATACTAAGATATTAACTGGACTAGTTAAAATAAAAAACTAAATTTTTGATATGTAGGTTTTGACATAATTTTCTCAAGATGTAAAATAATTATGACATATTTAAAAAGAACTTTAGACTCATCTTCATGCTGTGGAGAAAAAGAAATACGGAAGGCAAACTCTAGTATGGGTTTATATAACGGGTGAGTGAGAAAGAAGAGTCAGTGAAGGAGACAGAAGATGTAGCCCGGAGTACAAGGGACTGCAGCTTCACAACATCACAGAAGCCAAAGCAGACTTCAGAAAGGTGGTTTTCTTACTCCACTGCCTCGCACGCCATGTATAGGACAAACAGGACAAAATGTATGGGGATTAAAAGGAATTCACTAAACTGTCTCTTTAGTAAGTCTTCTCAGAGATTTGTTTCAGCAAAATCATGAAAGTAGAACCGGTGCAAAGCATTGTGAGAATAATGCCTCATTTATGCTTCAAAATGGGTCTTATTTATATTTCAGAAGTTCTGTGGGGAGTGGTCTAAGGAACAGTAGAAAAGGAAAACAAAGGAGAAAAATTCCCCACGAATAAAATAATCAGTACTGAAATAATTAGAACTGATTCAAGAGTATAACAGCAATTATACAGTTTAATGTAGTCATACTAAGTCATGTGTGAACATATACCTCAAAAATAGGACATTTAGAAGCTACATAGTCCAAATGCCCACAAAGTGATTCCATTATATCTCTGTCAGTGATCCCAAAGTAGATTTACAATATCTTTTATAATGAAAACATTTCATCTTAAAAATAAATTTGAAATAAACCACAGAAACATAGCCTTTAATGTGGAAATCATTTGATGTCAATAAACACTGGAATTTAAAGACATATTTGCACCTAATTTCCATGACAATTTTTCCCATGTCAGCTTTCTGTACTAATAAACTCCTTTCCCTTCCAAAAGACCCATCAGTCTATTTCTTTTCATCATGATAACTCATTTTTCCATTTTAAGCTCTCTGCATGCAATCATGATGTATTTAATGATGAAGATCATTTCCTCAAACTCATATTAAATAATGCGCTTTATATTTAGCTCATTATAAACTCTCAAATAAGCTTAAGTGCAAGGAGGGACACATTAGAAATTATTTTTTTCTGAACCCTGGGAAAACAGTCACCTCATGAGCTCTGACACAAGACTTCTTTGCGTCCTTGCTGGGAGAGCTTGACTCAAACCCTGGCACTAGGGAAGAGGCTCCCTAGTTGAATTCTGTGTCCCTTTATGGATAACTATAGACTCAATTCACACTTTGTATCATATTATATGTTTGTGTCTATCAGTTTTTCTGACAAATGTTCAAAAGAGAAAGACAGCTACAGCCCCCCAAAAGTACAGTTATTAACAATACCTAGAAAACTCTTAATCCCCACTTAACACTCCAGTCATGTCCAGTTATTTTCATGAGCAACTACTAATTTTTTCTGAGAGAAAAATGGATGCCAGATCTTTGATACATTGTGGTGACCATTGTGAAATTTCCTAGAGAAAATGATTGATTATTTTAAATAAGACTCCAAGTTAAGAGTTTTCTGTTTGCTTCCTTCCTTTACTTTTCCTTCTATTTTTATGGATATATCCCAATGCTTTTGTGAAATCTATTAATAATTTATTTACAAAGAATTTGAAGGTAAAGTTTACCAGTAATGTCAAGTTTATGTTAGCAAAACAAAGGACATAATTATTAGGTGATTCAAATGTAAATAAAAGCTTTGGATTCTATCTCTGGATATTTTGGGCCAAAACAAAGTGCTTGTTTTAATGATATTCAGTAAAATCAAATAAGTAGAAATACCTGATCCGATAAATTTTATTTCCTTGATAACTTATTTATCTCATTCATTTATTCATTCATTAAACTAATATTTGTTTTGCATTTAATATGTTCTAAATATCCAGGAGATATAGAGAAGAGAAATGTGTAGTTGAAGGAACATATTGGTAGGAAAAGTATCACAGAGAAGAGCCTTCTGAAATGAGGTCTAAAAGAAGAAAACTGCACCTACTTTCACAAAGTCAGTATTGCAATTTCTTTCCTTGTCATTGCCTCTATCTCCTAAATTCTAGTGAAAAAAGGGAAATTTAACAATAACCATAAAATATATAATAGCCAATTCTTCCTGAACATTGCATGCCAGGGTGTAGTTTGGTCACTCTGACCTAATGAACTAAATTTTTATGTAAAATTTTATTTATAAACAATATTTTGCACACGTTACTTTGGCAGAAGACCTCTACTGTGAATGCCACCAGTTTGTGGGTACATCACACTTCCTGACTCATCAGATATTGTGATTCCATAAAGGAACTACGAATGTATGTCTGTTTAACCTGAGGCCACAACAATTATCATTCAGCACTGAGGAGCTTTTAGAAATTGGAAATATGAAATTATGAGCTCCTGGTGTTCTCCACGCACTTCTCTAACCCGGCTTACATACCTCCCTTTTTCTGTTTCTGTTTTGTTTTTAAGGTAATGAAAAATAAGCAATATTCACTAGGTATAAAAATGAAAACAGATGAAAAGGAAGGAGAAAGGGTATTGGGGGTGGGGAGTTGGCATTGGGCAATTAAAAAAATGATCTTTGTGGGAGGAGTGGGATTCACATGTCTGTCACTTTCCTTCCTGATGGCAGCATTTTAAAAGTGAGATGCACCTCTGGACCATCTCCTTGGCCAGCTTCTGCAGTCCATCAGTGGGCCTCACTCACCAGTCCCTACTCTCGATGCAATCAGATGATGACAGTTATGGGATTTAGACTTTCAAAATCTGAGCTCTGAACTCGTCTAGGCTTGGCAGTGGAGCCATTTTGCTCCAACTTTTAGAAACATCCCTATCGTCAGTTCTCACCCAGGGGAACAAATGCGGTGCTGGTGAGGAGATATATTTTTGCAAGAAATTGCAAGTAAACCTTAGTCTTCCATCGTTCTGACATATAGGTAGGAATTAACACCGTGAATTTCTAATGTGATCTTTTGTTCTATGAGTAGACATGGTATTTCTCTTTGAATTTTTTAGATTGTTCAATTTTATATGACTCTTGATTTGTTTCCTTAATGCAAATATATATATATAACATATATATATATATTATATATATATATAAAGACATATATGGTCCTCAAAAAAAAATAAATTTAGGAGAATTTAGGAAAAACAACTTCACTGATTCAAATGTTTAAAACTTAGGAGGTGCCAGTTAGAAACATCTCCTTAGCACAAAGGCTAGTGAGCTGCAATCCAGATGTACCAGGAGTACACATGTATGGGACTCTCCTTTCTATCCTTTTCCCTACTGTGTGTTTCACATTTCTTTCCTGGCATGGGGTAAAATCTGAAGATAGAAAAAGAATTAAAAATATATACCTTCATGAAATGGAATTACTTATTTCAAGCATGCAAACCTTATTTCATCTTCAGAAGCACGGAAAGGACAAAGATTTATTTTCTGCAGGACATCGAAGAAATAAAATAAAATAACCTGCAATATCACAGAAAAATCTACCATGTGTTTGTAGTTCTGGTGGAATTCAGCTATGAATCTGTCTGATTCCAGGCTTTTTTGTTGTTGCTATTGTTGTTAAGATTTTTGTCTTACTGATTCAATCTCACTTCTCACTATCGACCTATTCAGAATTTCTATCTCTCCCTGATTCAAGCTTGGGAGGTCATGTGTTTCCAAAATTTTATCCATTTCCTTTAGATTTTTTAATTTGTGTACAGAGAGGTGTTCATAGCAGTCTTGAATGATCTTTTGTATTTCTGTGGTATCAGTTGTAATATCTCTTTTTTCATTTCTGGTTGAGCTTATTTGAATCTTCTCTCTTGTCTTGGTTAATCCAGCTAGTGGTCTGTCGATTTAGGTTATCTTTTCAAAGAAACAACTTTTCATTTCATTGATCCTTTGTTTTTTTTGTTGTTGTTGTTGTTTCAATTTCATTTAGTTCTGCTACAATCTTTGTTATTTCTTGTCTTCTGCTAGCTTTGACTTTGGTTTGTTTTTGCCTTGTTAACCTTTACTTATCTTTAGTTCTTAGTTCAAGAGCTGCTAAGTCAGACTCCTTTCACAGAATCTTGTTCTCATTCTTTGAAGCAATTATGTCTTGGCAAGTTTACATTAATGTGCACGGTTATTTGATTAATGTTTGTACTACTCACCAATTATCAATTCTACGAGGGAAGACCAGTTCATTTATGCTTGTCATTGTATGCCCAATGCCTAATATATTGCCTCACACAGTCTATGCTTAATAAATATTTGTGGAAGGAAGGGATATAAGAAGGAAGGACAGAATAAACTCTCTCTGGTACAGTCCCTTTTAGAAACTGTGTTTTCCAGAGATCCAAATCTCTTAAATATAATAAGAATTTTGAAAAGTCAAACTGGTTTCCTGACCTCTCAGCTGCCAACTCTGTTGAATAGCAAAGCAAGGGAAAGTATTAAAATGGACTAGTTTGAAAATCCTGTCACTCTCTGGACACTAACAGTTTTCAGAGATGATTTTTGAAGCACTAACATTTTAATGTGGGAAGATAGTGCTTCCAAAGGATATACACGAGGCAGTCATGAATAGCTAGCAACTCTAGCACTTTGGGCTTTCTTGCAAGAATTTAAGCTCCAGTCCATTCTGGCATTTTCTGGTCATTTAGTGATTCACTGGCTTCCTAGGGGTGTGGATTTCCTATGCTAAAGTAGAATAAACAGTGGAAAAAATAGCTCCTGCATTTATCTTTAATGTCCAAATAAAAGTAGAGTTCTCTCATTTATTTCAGAAATACTTTTATTGTGGTATCAAGGCATAGCCACAAAATCTGTGGACTGTGAAATAGGATTTCAATTATTAAAGAAGGAAGCCACCACCTTTCCAAATTGTGCTCTGTCCCTTGTGCTACCAAAAATAGCTCACTGTCGTTCCTTCCGATTATTTTCTGACTGCCTTTGAATTCGTTAGTTAATAAGACAGCCTTGCCATAAACACCTTGTAATGCACCTCCAGGTGCAAACTCAGTGTGTCTCTTGATATAATTTTCCCCAAATGAGGTCCTCTGGAGAACAAAAGGCCTAAAGAATCATTCTTGCCTCTATTATCATCCACACGCAGCACCCCTCCTGCCCCCTTACCTATTACAGAAGTCAGTCTGGAACAAAATTTAGAATAAAGCAGAGGCATGTTGGAGATGATATAGGCATATCATAGTCATCAAGTGACCAAAGAACCCAGGCTCTTCAAAACAAGCTTCTGGAGCAAGGACTCTGAGGGTACACTTTGAATAGGAATCCATGTGGATTTGTCAAACAAGAAAAATTTTACCCACCATTTATTTTTGTCTTCAAGGCTCTGTTGGAGATCAAGAGAGAAACCAGATATAGTTCCTGCCCTCAGAAGTTTCTAGTCTTGTAGGAGCATTAGATATGTGTGCAAATGATAATAGCACCAGAGTGGAACAGAAGGAGCTAAGAGCTATGAGAGGAGGGCATGAGGAGGAAGATTCATTTTCTTCTTTCTTTCTGCAGATATTTATTAAACCCTTAGCACAGGCCAGGCTCCGTGCCAGTCTCTAAGGTTATCACATTGAGCAATAACCATGGTACTCATACACTCATGGAGAAACAGACATTAATCAGGCAACCACGCCAAGGGATGTATAATTACAAACTAACCTGGGTTCTATGATGGAGAGGGCATGGCTTTCTGAAAGCCTTTGAGAAGAGAATGTGAGAGAGACAGGCTGTGGTGGAAAGCCTGTCCTAGGGCAGAAGGATGGCAGAGGTCTGCTTGGAAGAGTGGAGAAGGAGCTTTCTAGGCAGGGCACCAGCACGGGCTGAGGCGGGCTCTGGAGCTGGGAGTTCCTAGTTACACAGAGATGTGTTCTCGGCCAAGGGAACGGTGTCTGCAAAGACCAGGAAGGGAAATACACAGAGCAGGATTGGGAAATCATCAAAAGTTCAATTCAGCAGGATCACAGAAAGCATGGTGGGCGGGAGAGGAGTCTGAAAGTTGGGTGGAACCCTGACCATGAAGAACGAGGCTGTATCCTCACTGTTTTCAGAGATTGGTTCATGGCAACCACGTGTTTTTTCCGAACCCCTCAGGACTATAGTGTGGGAATGGGCCTCTGGACTCTCACCACCACCACCACCACCAACACTACTTCGAACAGAGAAACTCTTGTTTTCTTAGCTTAGTATTATGGCTGTGCAGATAGTATTTCTATTTTTTAAAGTGCTATGCTGCTTTTTAAAAAATTGAAAACTATCCCCACAGACAGTGGGAAGTCACTGAATGTTCTTCAAGAAGAGAGCAACGTGACCAGATGTGTGTTTTAGGTCAGTGTGGTGGCAGTGGAAGATGGAGGCGAGAGCCGAGCTGAGCAGCTGTCACAGCAGTCCAGGCGGGACGTGTCAAGGGCTGGACTAGGGAAGAAATGGAATGAGGAGAAAGACAACAAACGTGCTAAGAGAAGCCACATGGGGGAGGACGGGAGAGTGTTTGACAAGTGATTGGATGTCAATGGCATGAGAGAGGAAAGCTGGGGAGATGCTGAGGTTTCAGGTCTCAGCGCCTAGGAGAACCAAAGAGTCTTTTACAGAAACAGGTAATTCTGAGTGACAGGCAGCTTGGGAAGGGGGGGGCGCTGAGTCCCTTACGTGCGCAGTTTCATTGGATCCTCATGCCAGCCCAAAAACGGGTGATCCCCATTTTTCAGAAAAGGAAATGGAGGCTCATGGCAATGAAGCCACTTTTCCAAGCATAGAATGTCTGAATGGCTGACTCAACATGGTTCTTAACCCCTGTGCAGCATATCTCACCTGGACAATTTCTACAGCTGCTCAGCGGCTCTCCCCGCCTCCTCTCCATCTTCCGCAGCCTCCAGAGTGATGCAGAACACAAACCTGATGATGGTGCTCCCTTCCTCAATCGCCTTTAGGGGTTCCTCGTCGCCTACAAAGGTAGTTTCCCATTTCTTAAGGTACATAATACTTTTCTAAATGGGAATATTTATTGAAAGACCTTGCTATAATCCATAACTAATTTATTGATGATTCTGGACCAGGTGGAGGAAAAACATGAGAAGACAGCTTTATTTTTTTCCGGTTTTTACCTTCAGCCTCGCTGTGTTAGAACTCCCCCTGCCATCTCTTAATGACTCCTCATGCAGATGTCTTAGCTTTTCCAGTCACTCTCAACAGCCCAGTCTGGTTTAAAATGTCAACTTCATATCTAATTTAAAGCTCATCACTTCCCTCCCTCTCCTGTGACTAGTTTCTCGGGGGCCGATGCAGGGGGTGGAAAGTGTTGGGCAGTGCTACGGGGGAAGGCAAAGGTCTTTTTACTTAATTGGGCTGGTGACTGCAGTCTCCTCTGTGGTTATTTCACTGTCTCTCCATTGGTCCCACTGTGTGGTGGCAGCTAAATGCTGACGCTGTCATGCGAGGCATTTGGGGGCGGGGCAGTCAGTGGGAGTCCCTTTCATGGGGGAGATCTTCTTTAGCTTCCTGTCTTGCAACCCATCTCTGGGGCTCCATTCCAGAGCTTCCTGCTGCTGGGGTTCCCGGAACCAGCATCCATCTCTAGGATGAGGCTCCCGCAAGACGTCTCTAACTCAGCTGTCTCCCTCAGTGTGCATTTGGCCCAGGAGCAACCCATGCACCTTGTGTTTTAGATCTGCTTAACTAGACACAGCCGGCAGGTCAACCAGTTGGCTGCAATGCAGATAACCCAATAGAACAGCAAAAATGAGATGCCTGCTTTTTCTCAGGAATCCCAATCTCTACAAGTTATTTTCTTGAAGGGTAAGCAGCAGGAGGTACCACAGGGAGGATAAAGAGGAGCCTCAGCAATCTCCTTTAGGAAATTCTCAAGAACCTGGACAAATTTCTTTTTCTTTCTAATCAATCCCTCTCCTCTCCTTCCCCAATTTTATGCTCAAAAATCCCTGGTGGGGAGGGTCATTGGAATGAAGATTGGGGAGGGGAGGGCTGGGCAGGATACCTCTTAATAAAGTCTTGGGGGTGTGAATGTCCCACTACAATTTGTGTCTCCAATTTTTGAACAGTAGGAAGAGTCCCATGCGACACCCTGTTGCAGAAGTTTTCTTGGGTCAACCAGTATTTCTCCTCTGTGGTTTGTTCACATAAAAAGTATGTTTTATGCTTAAAACATTTTTTAACAAGGAAAGAATGATATAAACCTGGGACCCAGAGATCTCAACATCCCCCTCACTGTAAGGCATAACAGAGAAACTGGCTTAAGATGTTCTTCTGTAAAATGAATTCATCACGAGTTCTTTCTTCTATACAAGATTAGTGTGGTTTCTCATTCCAGTGAAAAAAATCTCGAGAAACACAGATGTTAGAATCAAGCATTCATTTGTTTCTTCCTCATAGAAATAGTGACATTGGCAAACCTAAAAAGTTACTAAAAATGGAATTTAGTGAGGAAGGGGAGGGCACTATATTTTGCCTTGTTGGAAAAGGAGTGGGGCTTTTCTACTTTTGTCTTAAAGCGAAGTAAATGAAGGGGTAGCATGATCACCTTCTAGATGTCCTGCTCCTTGCCCCTACTTCAACCCCCGCACCCCACCCTTGCCCCAGGTTTTCTACCCTTCTTGTTCTGATTCTGTTCTGGGCAGCATCTCAGGCCTTTAAGTCCAGGAGAGGGGGTTGTGCATTTGCATCACCCTTCCCCTGCAAGCAACAGGTTGTGGGCCTGGTCTGTGAGTGTGTGGGGAAGAGCACACATCTGACAGAATGTCAGAGGCAAGGAGTGTTTCCAGTCACTCCGCTGCAGTGTTCTCTTGGAACACGGGAGCCCGCGGCACGAACCTACATACAACACAGTGGGACTGGTACACTCAGAACTCTGCCAACACAGTCCCAGTAGCTGAACCCCTATGTCTTACACACCTCCGTGAAATCAACTCTGAAGCAGAATTCCAAAAATACCTCTGTGAATTATTCTTACAAACATAGCACCTTCTTGTACAAATTCCTTAACCACAGTAGGAACTGTCAAAATTCTCATTCTTATCTCTTTCCTTCCTCAAATTATTTTAGATCTCAGCCTGGCTGGTAATATTGGGAAGGGTTTAACAGCTAGAGGATTAACATCAGGAAGTTAAGCCTCCATGTCAGTTGAGCAACTTTCTCTTTGCCCCCATAATCAAATGTTGTCAGGGCAAACATCTTACTTCCCCAAGGTCAGCCTGTACAGCAGGGTTTCTCGACCTCAGCACAGCTGACATTTCAGGCTGGATAATTCCTTGTTGTAGGGGGCTGTCCTGTGCCTTGTAGGTTGTTGAGCGGCACCCCTGGCCTCTACCCACTAGATGCCAGTAGCACCTCTCTCTCCCAACTGTGATAGGCAAAAATGTCTCCAGACTTTGCCAAATGTTTTCTGGGGCAAAATTGCACCCCGTTCCTCACCTGGGTGGCACCCACTGGCTTATAGAGCTTATAGAATTTTGTCAGAAAAATTCCAATCTGGGTGAGTGTCAAATCTAAACCTTTTTTTTAGTGGGGAGGGGAGGCAGAAGGATGGAGAGACTGCAGTTTGGGAGAGATTCGGTGCTTTCATCTTATAAATTATGATGGCTAATGTCACAGCTTATGTTGAAGACTGTCTCCTGAATTTCTGCAGCCCTGCTTTTCTGATAAGAAACTGAAGGTTGTGATAAAAATTAATCACTCTGGCGGGGTTTGCAGAGGGAGGTATAGCTTCAATCCTTAGCTGTTCTCCAGTGCTGGCCAGTGTAAATTGCCAGTGCGTGTTGATTTAGAGATTAATTATTAATGATAAGGAAGCTTATGAATTTTTCAGAATTTTCTCCTCTTTGGGTGCATGTCTGACTTCCTCTCAGGAGCGTAAGATCCCTTGCAACCACCCTACATCAAAGCCACAGGCTGTCACCCAGGGCGTTATCTTGTTCTGTGCAGCTGGCTGCGTATGTTGACTCTAAATTTTTTAATCAGCCATTTTCCAACTCAGCTGCACATGTCAGACTGTAGAGACAGAATCCATTAAGCACCATCTGACACTAGCCAGGGCCTTGTGGCATTATGACTTGATATCTCTATGGCAGAATTTCACAATAAAAAATTACGGGAGTGTGCTTTTTGCTGAAATGTCAGCAAAATGTCTGCAGTACTTAAAAGGAGGTGGAACACCACCAACAACAATAAACAATCTCTGGACAGTCCTTTCAACTTTTGGAAGAATTTTCATATCTATTTAGGTGTCTCATTTTCTGCAAACCCTATACTTTCGGATCACTTGTTTTTACCAAATAAAATAAACAGGTAGCAGATCCAACCATCCCTTAATCAATAGAGTTGATAATGACAACCATTATAGGTTGAATGATAAAAGCATAGAGAATAATTTTTCAATTAAAAAATTACCTAGGCTGGGTGCGGTAGCTCCTAACACTCTGGGAGGCCAAGGCGGGAGGATCACTTGAGCTCAGAAGTTCAAGACCAGCCTTAGCAAGAATGAGACCCTGTCTCTGCAACAAATAGAAAAGTTAGCCAGGCGTGGTGGTACACATTTGTAGTCCTTGCTATTCGGGAGGCTGAGGCAGGAAAGATGGCTTGAGCCCAGGAGTTTGAGTTTGCAGTGAGCTGTGGTGATCCCACTGTACTCTAGCCAGGGCAACAGAGTGAGACTCTGTCTCAATTAAAAAAAAAAAAAAAAATCACATAGATTGGCTTAGAATATTGAAGGATAAAATATTTATAGGCCATCATTCAACAAATACATATTGAGCTCCCATTTTGTGTCAGGTACTTGCTGAGCTATTAACCTGAAAATCATTTGGGTTTCACTTCATGTTAAAACCATTTTTCAAAAATGTATTTTTCCACTCTCCTACCTTAGAATACAACAAGCATCTTGCGGAAAGGCATCATTTTGCAAATCAATTCTGTGTCTAGGAGTGTTAGCATAAAAGGGCAGGGTATTGACCTGATGCATACATTTGGTTTTGCTTTTTAAAAACACAATTCCCATTGTGACTTGACTTTCCTTGTAAAAATAAGTTCCTTTTTTAAAGGTGGCTAATTGAGGTTCCTGGATAAATTTTTGTTTTCTCTGAGATTGTGCAGTAATTTGGGAGCAAGGGATTTGCTGTAATCACTACAAAATTTTTCCTCTGAAGACCCTAAAAAGCATTGTCTTAGTTTTTACAAATATGAAAGGACAGCATCAGCAAATGAACTTTCTAATCTTAAAACCAGTTTCACAGAGGATTAGCCTAGTGTCTAGATTACAAATAAAATTGCAAGAGATGAGAAGTCATCTATCTTGATAGTGGTTTACCACTCAAAGTGTTTCTCAGTCTGGGAAATTGTAGGTGCATTAGGAAGTAATTAGATTAGGAGACCCTTGGGCCATCTTGATTTGAACTTCCCTGGCGTTGGATATGTGTATTTCAGTCAATATTATTTTAATTTATACTGGTTAAAATACTGCTTATTTCTAGGTTTCTTTCTCAGAGGACAGTACTACTTTCTTCTATTTCCCTGCTCTAAGCCAAGGTCATATTTGCCTTTGACAATGCAAATTTAATTATGTTACATCATGTTCACTCGAATTAATTTGAATTGATGTAAAAGTGTCCACGTAGGTCAGGTAAAATAGAGAATCGAGCATTTCCCAGATACTCAAGATAGCGTCTATATTTTAGGCACTTTTACAGGAATCCATACTATTTTTTGAGTCAGAATAATGCTTATGAAATATTTTATGTGTCTTCCTACATTTTCTAACCTCCTTTGCAAATAGGTCAGGGCCATGTGATTAGTTCCGGTGAACATGCTATGAATTCTCCATGCTCTATGTTCCCCTGTTGCACTGAACCTGGAAGCCCCATATCAAGGTGGCAGAGTCACAAAATGGCTGTGCTCTCACCTGCCTGGATCCCTGAGTGATTCTATGGAAGAAAGCCCCCATAATTGGCACTGAACATGTAGAGTAAGCAAGAAATAAACTGAGATTTCAGGGTTAATTTGTTACCATGTGTTAAATTAATCTCTTCTAATTAATTTGTTTCCCTTTTTTAATTTACTTTTTCAATATTTACTTTTGTTTTCAGTACAACACATGATTATCCTTACTTATGATTGATATGGGATAATTGACCTCAACTTCATCAAAAATATAAAATCTTCTACATCCAACTTGTTGAATATGGCAAGAATAGGCATCAATGTAGTCCAATAGCTAAGTTAAGAACTGTCATATGTGTTAGAATAGATGATACCTTGATGCCTTTGCTCACCTCTAGTACAAAATACAGTATATTTTATACAGGAAGCATTTAATAAATGCAGATAATGTAATTGGGAATTTTTAAAATCACTATTTTTCTCCCATCTTTTGGCAAATTTAGGGCCTCTCTGTTTTTAATAACCTCCTCTTGCCCACAGATACTTTTAAAAGAACTAATAGCAAAATATATATAGATATACAGATGTACTTGGTTATGGATTTGATACCAGGAACTAAGTGTTCCTTTGACACGTCTTCACCAAGGTGAAACCCACCCTCTATAAATATTTTTGACTTTGAACAATGGTAACACCACAGTAGACACATTCTTCAGGGCAGGCAAACTAGATAATTATATATGTGGGTAGACTTATGAATAGACCCAATTTCCACCAGGTACCTGCATAATAATCAGCCCGGGACTGGAAATTAAGCACGTCTTGTATTTGTGACATGCCACTCAAAGGAAATAGCAGTGCATGTGACAGTTCCCATGTACCTTGGAAATTATACTTCCTCACCTCAATTTTAATTGGCATGGGCAGCTCCCTGATTTATAGATGTGCATGTTCGCTACTGCTTGAGAACCCTCTTACACACAGACATACACACAGACGTACACACAGACATACACACGCACATACACATTTACCATAATTGCAGAAGCTGGAAAACTCAATTTCATTTTGACCTTGTGAGCAACTTTTTTTTATTACTGTGTTATCAATATTTGAAAATGAAGTTCTCTTTCCCTTCGAATAAAGAGCAGGCATATTTAGCAAAAGCATTCAATTTTATTAGAGGTATTTTTAGACATCATTGGATGTTTTCTGGATTTCCTGTTAAGTGCATTATTTTTGCCATTTATAAATTGCTGTTTACCATGACTTGTGCTGCTTAAAGAGCAAAATTATTTAACAGCACAAAAAGGCATTTTATTTCCCATAATATTCATGTCAAAATCTCCAGAGAATAGAATCACCTCTGGCTCATTTCGAACAAATGACTATTTCCCATCAGATCAGCTGCCTGAACAGAATTTCAGAAATTTGTAAAAGCTACATTCAAAAACTAATGACAATGAAAATAATTATTTACATTTGTGTAACACTTTACCAATTTTGAAAGAAAAAAAAACAAAACCTTTTTTGTTTTTGAAAGAATCCTGAAAGTTGTTAGCAAGTTCTGTGTTTATCCTGCTTTTCACAGCTCATAGCACAATTCTTGGAACAAAGCAGACATTTAATGAATACTTCTAAAATGGCGAGTTGAGCATTAATATTCCCTATTTCCAGATGAGGAAGCTGAGACTCACAGAGTTTAATTGCTTCACACCTCTATTATTCACACCTCTAGGCAGATATTCTCTGTCCCTTCTTCACTTACGTATTTCATTCATTGAACAAGAATTTAATAAGTTTAAACCATTTGCATTCAGATTTCCATTTAGGTCATGATTTAAGCACCTACTAAGTGTCAGAAGATACCACACTAAGGGATTGGATAAAGATTTCACTAACTCATCAAAACATCCTTGCCAAGTAGATATTATTATCTCCATTTCCAGTTTAACTATGCAAATATTTCTTTCTTGCTTACCATGCATCCGTCACTGGAGATTTTTATAATGAACAAGGTCTTTGCCCTCGAGGCATTCACAGTCTTGCAGAAAACATGACAAGAAGTGAATCATGCAAATGTAATGGGGGTGATAGAAGAGGAGGTTCAGGATGCTAGGGGAGCCTTAAGGAAGTGACCTTGGCTGAGACCAGGAAGGCCCCTAAGGAAGCAACATTGGGGCTGAAGCTTGGGTTAATGATTTAGTGTTAGCCAGACAGAGATGACAGAGGAGGGGAGAGCATGCTCATCGGCCAGGGAACAAGCAAGAATATGTCATGTTTGAGAACCTAGAAGAAGTACAGAATAGCTTGAGCCTAAATGACGAGACAGAGTAGTAGGAGATGAGGCTGGAAAGCTGTGTAGGAGCCAGATGGCTACAGCTCCTGAAGCTTTGATGAGGATCTTGGACTCTTACTGCCAAAGAAAATGAATCGTCTTAAGCAGGGGAGTAACAAGAGCAAATGCATATTCAAAAAAGATGAGCAGGCTGCTTTGCAGAGCATGAGTTAGATCCTTGCTCCTCAAGGTGGTTTGCAGCATCAGCATCACCCAGGGGCTGCTTAGAAAGGCAAATTCTTTGCTTTCACCCCAGACCTACTGAATCAAAACTCTCCAGGGGGGAGGCCCAGGATTCTGTGTTTTAACAGGTTCTCTGATTAATTCTTATGGGCACCAAACTCTGGGAGCCATTGGATTTTGGTAGAGGTTCTTGATCTTTGCTGCACATTGGAATCACGGGGTGGGGGGAGAAAATACGGCTACCTGGGCCCCAACCCAAATTGACTGATTTAGTTGATCTGGGTGCAGCCTCAACATCAGGGTTGCCTTTTTTCTCTCTGAAAATTCTGATGTCCAGCCAGGATGGAGAACTGCTGCATCTGAGGGAAGTAAGAGAGGATGCAGGTGGAATCAGTGGTCCAGGGTGGTGATGATGGCAGCCTGGCCTAGGGAAATGAACAAACACAACAGATGGATTCAAGAGATACTTAGGAGGTGACTGCACAGCTATGAAGGGATAGACCAAGCCTAGACCCTGCATCCTCTCTTGACAAAACCACCTGCTTCCTCTTTACCCTGGGCTTTGGCATTGGCAACTACACTCCCACCCAGTAAGAAGATGCCTGCTCTCTTCTTTGAATGGCTTCAGTTCCCTGTGTCTTCAGGACAGTGCAGGTGACTTGGACTATCTCCCAACCCCAGCTGTAAAGATCATTCAGATGATCTATTAAAAAAATAACACAGCTGTGTCCTCTACACTGGATAAAAACTAGTCTCTGGATTCAATATTACTAAATTATAGCCTTAACCTTGCAAAGCCCTTGAGGCATCATGCTAAGTGCTTTATGAGTACTTTCTCCTTTCACTCTCATAACAAGTCTTTGCTGTTGGCATTGTTACTGTTAGGACTCCCACTTTGCAAAGGAGGCCACAGATGTAAAGGGCTCAGTATGTGGTGCAGTGTCACAGAGCTGACCATTGGCAGAGCAGGGATTTGAGACCAGATGTGACTGTTTCCAGCTCCTGGGTCCCTGACCACTATGCCCTATGGATGACCTGGAGAGGAAGGGAAATCTAAGTCACAGAACACAGAGAAGGCTTAGATACTGGACTGGCCAGCAATGCCTAGAAAAGTGAGTTGATGCCTGGCTAAAGTAACCAAAGAGGGCTTCTTGAAGAAAGAAGGTCTGAAGCCAGACCCCGAATGATATGTCAGATTCGAAATGATAAAAAGGAGAGGGGAGGTCATTTCAGGACTACGGTGGAAATGACTGGCTGAGCGCTACAGGATCATAAAGAAGTAGATTGGTTTTCTGTTTGGGTGTTTTTATGTATTTATTTGCTGCCTGCTCAGAGAATTGCTGCATTTGGAGCTCTTGTGTTATATTTACTGCATCACCAGAAGCCAGCAAAGACACAAAACTGGTGACTCAAATGCAGACAGCGTTCTCATTGGCTGGGATCTAAACCCTGCATTTTGCAATCAAGGAGAAGTGTATGCTTTGGAATGGAAACTTTGACCTACTCAAGGTCTTCTCTTGGAAAGGAAATAGCAATGGTATAGAAAAACACAAACGGTCATATTTTAACTCTTCCACAAATTAGGTAGTATCTCCTTGGGTGATTTTTATAAAAACAGAATGTAACTGGGTGTCCATGGGACACCAAACTCCGTGTTCTTTCTACAAATAATCTGGGAACAGACTCAGCAAAGGCTGAAGATTTCATTAGATTCTCCTCCAGTAATAATAATAGGAATATATACCTGCACTGTGCTGAACCTCTACTGTGTGAAAATGTTTATTATCATCGTGACAGTAGTCCTCTGAAGTTATTACTTTTGAGCTACAGATAGAGATGCTCAGAGAGGTTGAGCACTTGGCCCTGATCCCCCAGTGAGTTTGTGGCACAAGCAGCATTAAATCTCAAGGTTTCCTGATTCTGACAGCCACACTTCTTTCCCCTAAGGATTACCCTCTCTGTGCAGGGCCAATTATGTCCGGAACTACAGGCAAACTACTTAACCTTTTAAAGCTTGGTTTCTTACCCCAAAAAGGGGGAATCTGTTCTGCCCTATGAGGTGTAGCAGAGTCAGAATTTGTGTAAGGGAGAACGTATGCAGGCTATGCAATGCCAAAGACTAATGGCTGCTGAGATTTAATAAATGCATCTACATGGCAAGCACTCTGCTAATTGTCATACATACACCATCTTATTTAATCTCTTATAAACCTTGTGCAGTTGGTATTATCATTATTATTCCCTTTTTAGAGTTAAAGGGGTTGAAATAAATTAAAAACTAAAGCTCAAAGAGGTTCAGTCACTTGCCCAAGATCGCTCAGCTTTAACGTGGAACGGCAAGGATTTGAACCTGCACAGTAGATGCTGTCTGGGTTCCACGGCCTCAAGAGTAAAGGTGGACAAACAGGAGACAGGCTGTAGGAGATGGGAAGACAGGAACGTGGAGGCAGCAGCCAGGCATTGAATGCTGTAACATAGCCACAGTTCAAACTGCCAGAAACCTGGGCACTCTAACCTCCTGGTTGGGAAATGACACCATCCCAGCTGTAACTTTCCAGACTGCAGTGCACCAAGAAGGCAGCATTCGCTGGAGCAGTTTGTCTCTGAAGGAGGATTAAAAAAAACACTGTGCAGCATTCGCTGGAGCAGTTTGTCTCTGAAGGAGGATTAAAAAAACACTGTGCATAAAAGGAGGGCCGCACCAGCCAATGGGAGTGCTTTATGGGGAGGGCCTCCGCCCTCCTCCGCAGTGACTCTTGGCAGCCTCTGTCTCAGACGCTAATCCCTGGGAACCCAGGGCCCAGGCTATGTGGTAGAAAGGAACAAAGCGAAGAGATTGAGCTAATCCAAGGTCAGCAGGTTAGCTTTCACTGTAGCTGCTTGTAGGGCCCCCTGCCTCCATCTCCCAAAGCCCATGAGGATGTTTGTCAGGAATATGACAGGTTATAGGACAGCAAAGCTTACTTCACCTATTTCTGCAGAGAATGACACTTTCTGGGACACAGCCACTGAGCAGCAAGATATAGCAAACGAGAAGTTGGCAGACTGGGAATTTGGTCCCAGCTCTCTCGCTGATTATTGTGCGACTCTGCGCAGGTCAGTCTCCCCCCGTGGGTCACAGTTAATTAAGGCAGTCTTGTAGTCGGTCCTGCTGCCATTTTCTTCTTCCGCCAGGTATGTGCTCAGAGCCCACTCTGTACTTGCCACCATGCTATACAAGTAGCACCTGTATACATAGGTGCCAGGCACACAGAGCTGAGCAAAATCACACCCATCCCTGCCCTCATGGAGCTTACAGGCTAGTAGGTAAACATCAAAAAATCACACGAGTACATGTAAAATTACATTGTGATGAGCGCTAATAAACGAGAGGTGCATAATATGACAGGAGAGATTCACTGAGTCTGGAGGGGTCAGGGAAGAGTTTGCTGCAAAGCCGAAGGCTTTACCAGTCAAGCAAGAGACAAGGAAGAGTGCTCCAGACATGAGGAACAGCCTGTGCAAAAACCTGGCAGCAGGAGGAAGGTTTAGCCCTTCCAGAGGTCTCAGCAAAGGACTTCACGGAGCACACCGAGGGAGGACGCAGGGCCGGGAGAGGCTGCAGAGCACAGCAAGGGCCAGACCCACAGCCTGAAGTTACCACATCATCTCTAAAGCTCCTTCCAGCCAGTCTGGATCATTTTCATTTCAGTTCTGAGGTTAGAGTTGGTTCATTTACTCTGAGGCTGAGTAACATAGATTTTTTCCAGAAAGCAGAACAATTATTCAAATAATGCATAAAAGAATCTGCCCATTTCTGTTTACATTTTCTGTGTATTTGAATCACATCCTCTCTTTGCTTGACTGAAGGCTGCCCCTTGGCAGTGATAACAGTGACTTTGAAAGAGTCCAGAGAATTCTTCCACCACGTGAGCACAGAGAAGTCAGTCATCCCCTGGGGAAGCTGGTACCCAAGGATGTCTCCCAGGCACACTGTCAAGGCCAATCCTCCAGGGGCTCTGAGGCTAATGAGGAGGCTCCAAACCCAGGCCCCATGACAATTTCTTCATCACTCTAGAGGTCAGACAGGGCATCCTCGGGTGCGTCCCTCTTTTCTGAGATATAGATCTATTTGCACAGTGGATCACTTCCTCCCCTCTCCCCCCGTAAAAATTCTGTCCAGAGACATGAGAAAAGAGAAGCGCACAGGAGAATTGCCTAGGTGAGCACACGCCAAAGTATGTTCCTGAGTGTTCAGATGTGTTTCACACGTGGGCAGATGTGTTAGGGAAACGTGGGGCTGCGTGAGGTTGCCTCAGTTTGGGTTTCTTTCTAGTGTGTCTTGTGGCTCTCCAGAAAGGGATAGAAGAAGCGGGTTTCCAGACGTTATGTGACCACAGAAGACTTTCTCACTGAGGATGTAGAGGGCCTGCAGGATAACGTTCCCTAGCATATAACTTTGAGAAATGCTTATCTAGGCTTTTCAGAGAATCCTAGAACATAACAGCTTAGAGCTTATCATTTCTCAGTGAAGGGACGGCGGACAGAGAGGTCATGACTTTGGCTCAAGATCCCACAGCTGAGGGCAAATCGAGGACCAGAACACAGTCTCCTAACACCCATTCCAAGGCACCCTGCCACCCTCTGGTTTCTTTCATAAATCACAAAGGCAGAGAGGAGAGTTAACATCTGGTGAGTGCCCGTTCTAAAATAGGGATAGCTCCAGAAACTATTTGCTAAACTATGGGACCTACTATGTGCCAGAACCACACTGGGTGCTTTGGATACATATCATCTGACGCATCCTCAGAACATGCCGGGGTAAGTATCTTATCCCAGTTTTACAAAGAAACTGAGGCTTAGAAAGATTGAATTGCGTGTTCAATCGCTTTCAGTAAGGAAATTGCAAAGCCAAGATTTGGACCCCAGTTCGTCTGACTTCCCTTGCACAGTGCAATTCATTGTCTCATTTTGTCCTTTCACCACCCATGCAAGATAAAAATTATCTCCACTTTGTAGATGAAGAAGCTGAGGTTCAGCGAGGTGAAGAGACTTGACAAGGTTGCACAGCTAAGGAGCAGGATAGATAGGTGCAACTCCACTCTGCTGGATCTCAGGGCTGTGTTCAAAATCGGCCCTACGGCAACACTGCTCTGAGTTCTCATCTCTGCAGTGCCTGCCACCCAAGAGCCGGAGAGAGTCGCTTCTGGCTGGCTTGAACTGATGGCTCGGGAGATAGCTGTCTGCACTTAACGCAGTGCTGGACTCAGTCCTCCATCACTTCAAAGGAAAAGCCCAAGGAAATGTTTCCTTTTGCTTGACTGACAAGTCAAAACAACAGCCCTGCCTCTGCTTGACCTCTGCTAGTAGGAACATTATTTGTCTAATTAGGTAAAGAGCCTTTATGCACATGTACATTTTTGAACCCTAATGAGCTGCCAGTGTGAAAGGCTTACCCTTGCCTTGGTTCTCCAGCTGATCTTTCCTTTCCTCGGCGGAAAAGACCAGTGCAATAAACAGAACCTCGTTTCCATGGAAGCTCCTTCTCTGGCTTTTTCTTTCCAGCACTTCAAAAGGTAATTACTTGATTTCTCTTTATATTTTTGGATTTCACACAGTGGGGCTGTCAAGCTCCCCGGTTGCGGATGGCCTTCTCTATCATGCCAGGCTATTTTAGGGAGCTTCGGTTGCATCTCCCTTTTCACCCTCTCTTCAGATCATTAGCCATCAGGCAGCGGTGTCCGCCTTCTGGTCACTCCTGCTAATTAAAGACAAAAGAGCAAAGGCATTCGACCCCGCAGGACATGGGAGACACAGAAAAAACAGGGAAATTTGTCAAGAGATGGGAGCCTCTGATCACATCACCTCCACCGCCTAGACTGTCATGCCAAGACCCCACGTCCACACCGGGGAGGGACATTGTCCCATCTGACACCTCCTATTCTGAACCTTTGATGCCCCATGGTGGCCCATGTCAGAAATGCAGCCAGCATGGACTGCTTTAATAACACAAGTAACAGCAGCCACCATTTCCCGAGGGTTTCATGGATGCCAAGCGCTGGGCTGAGCATTTTATACCCATTGTCTCAGTTAATTCTTATGAAAACCTAAGGGTAGAGGTCTCCTGATTATTCAGATAAGACCTGAAGCACAGAGAGGTTAAGTAATTTGCTCCAGTCACACAGCTATGAAGTGACAGAGCCAGGATAAGGACTTGCCCATTGCTATCATGTCTTAGGGAAGAATCTGGCACTGCTACAGCCTCCCCAAGAGAAATCAATCAGTCCTGACAAGAGACAGAGGGTCAACATTTCTCTGCTCCCCAGTGGTGGCTCTATGTGTCAAATTGGCCCATGTCTACAATGAACAAAGTGAGAGTGCCAAGTTAGTTAATTGTCAGGATCAATTAGAACAAGGCACTTAAGAAGGAAGCCAACATAATGAGGGCTGAAGAGTTGTGATTTGAGGCAGAGCAGACTTGGTTTCAAATGGCTCATACCACTTTACCGCCTATGTGAACCGTGGCATTTCCCTCAACTTACCAAGACTCAATTTCCTCATCTGTTAACATGGGAACAATAATGGTACCTACCTCATAAAGTTGTTTCACATGTGGAATTTCCCAAACTGCTCTGTGGAATATTTGTTTTGGGTGGAATAGTTGTGTAAAAGAGAAAGTTCAGTGCATTTAAACAGACTTTTCTGCTCTAGAATTTCTCAGTCTTGATTATGCTATAATATATGTTATAAATTCTCAAGAGGTTGCAATGTTTCCTGATCCCAGAATCCTTTTTCCTCCAGGAAAGCATATAAGCATCTGTTTCTTGGGACCCTTTAGAAAAGACTGTAAAACGGGTCATAGGGTATTTGGTGTTTGGTTACAGGTATCAGTAAATGCTAACCCCCTCTCCTTTATGCTAAAATCATACCTGTTCTTACTAGATTTAAGCTACATGGAATTAGGGACTAGATCTGTCTTGTTCCTTTCCGTGTTCCAATGTCTTGACATATCAAGTCATTCCATAAAAAACTGATGAGTGAATGAGTGAATGGGTGAACTAATTAATGAAAGGATACAAAAAGCTTAAGGTCGACCTTGCCTGCTCATTGTCATTAGCAACATTCTCCACTGTTTCCAGTTGCATTATATGAGGCCACTGGGAGAACTCAAATGCCTTTGGGAAATTTAGTCGTGGGGCTGGTTCTGTTGGGCTGGATTTTCCCCTTTCAGTTTTAACCTTTGTGAGCCTCATATCTTTTGACAGAATTCCCAACTTCAGCCCCTAACCAAATAATTCTGCTGCTTCTCAGAGAAGCAGTGGAGTGTTCCATTTGCATATGTATTTTGAACAAGACATCTGAGTGTTCCCAGTGGATTTACACCTAGCTCTGAAGAACTCATGGGCTTTCCAAGGGAATATAAGAAAAGCAGCTCATTGGAGCTTAAAAACAACACTGAGGACACTGTGTTTCCCACCTGGGCCTTTCGGAAAGTGGTGACCAGGATGGACCACTGGTCGGTGGTGTGACTGCTTGCAGGTGCTTCTCTCTACATTTGTTCAGAACATGATCTTCAACTGGTGTTCTATGAGCATTATGCAAAAAATAAAAAGTTAAGATTTCAGTTAAACAACAGTTGAGTTGGTCCAAGTCTAACAGATTTCTTTACTGCAGACTTCTCAGAGACTTTGTGCCTTTCAACACGGCTTTTCCCAAACTTATCTGACAATTCTTCTGGAGCCCTTCTGAAAACCTTTCTTCAGAAGTATCTAGTATTATTTTTCAGCAGAACATCCTTTGGAAAATTCTGCCTTAGAGTATATAGCCAAATGTTGCAATCCAGTTTTCATGATCTAGGAAACAGATCTTCTCTCTAAAACTGTGGAAAGGAGAAAATAAGGCCATGTTAATTCCTGAACTAAACAGGGTGATAAAAATCACAGCATAAAGCCAGATGGATTTTTTATGTGTTTTGTAAAATAAACCAAAGAAGATTAATTATGACGCTTCAGAAGTATGATTATAAATTTTCTAGTGTTATTTATATCACATTCATCATATTAGAAATAACTTATTTTTTATATCATTGCATAGTATAGGTGACGATCATTTTTTATAAGCTTGGAGCTTAAAATTTCTGAATAAAAATAAATTTTAGAAGAAAGAGACTTATCAAACTCACATATTTCCTATGCTGCTTTTGGTTGTGAGTTAATATATACTAAAAAGAGGAATTTCATTTGAATGCGACTGTCCCTTATTAAACTTTTCTGTGAATAAACTATAACTTGCTGGAAAAAGCAGACCCAGTAACACTTTGAAGGATAATGCTAGGGTTGCTTGGAAATAAAGAGATAACTTCAATTCATAAAACAGGAATGACCAGCTATGGGCTACCGCCTGTTGTAAATAAAATTTTATTGGAACACGTTGACTCTCATTCACTCACATATCGTCTGTGGCCGTTTTCACACGACAGTGGAGGTGATTCATTGCAACAGAGATCTTATGGCCTCGAAGCTTGCCGTTGTGATTATATGGCCCTTCACAGAAATGTTTGCTAATCTCTTTCATAGATTCATACAAAGATGTGAAAAGGATGAAGATTTCATAACCAATCCCTTATTCTTTAGATGGAAAGCTAAAACCAGAGAAGTTAGGGACTTGTCCAGATTTATTTATTCTTGAGTGTTCTGATGTTTATATCCTAATATCAGAGAAGATAAGAATAGGCTTCAACTTAGACACCAACACCAGCTGATTGGAAGTAGCCATGTGGAGGGCTGGTTGGGAAGGTCTCGGGGCTCAATGAGAAGGAATGCAACGACTGACTAATCTCCCACGGTCTGTGTGCACTGTGGATATGCACTGTGTCTGCTCCTGACATTTCTAATAGTTATATGGCCATCTCCTTCCTTGCACATCTGCCAGGTAAGCACTTTCTTCACTGGGCCAAGACAGAGGTGCTGCCTTGGGCCCCCATTAGAAACATTGCTGCCCAGCGTGTCAGAAGCGATTGATCATTCCTGTGCAAGGTCGTTCAAATGTCTCTCTTACCAACTGCCTGCCACATCACGCTCTGCCTAGAATTAACTTGGGATTTCATTCACCCTGGGTCTTTCAGTGACAAGAATCTGTTTTTTAGTGAAATATGTCCATGGAGCATGGAGTGGGGAAGGGGGGTGTAGAATGGAAAGTCATGAGTTTATTGGCTTTTGTGACCCAAACTGAAAGTCTCGATGTTTGTGCTTTTGTGCAGCTGGACAATCCAGATGAGCAGGCAGCCCAGATCAGACGAGAGCTGGATGGACGTCTCCAGATGGCAGACCAAATAGCCAGGGTAAGGAAACTTTGGGGATGTTTTCTGGGGACCAGGCCAAAGTCCCACTCAGGAAGCACACTGACGATTAAGAGCCCCCAAAAGATAAGGTGGAGCAGCAGAGAGGAGGGAAGAGGAGGTCAGTCACCCTGACTGAGCCCTCCACCCTTGTCTCTCAAGGCGAGTTCTCCCAGAGGTACCACGTGCATTTTCTCCACTCCACTGAATACCCAAACTCAGGCTTCGCCTTTCTTTTGAGTTCCAGACTCATATTTCCAACTGTCGATTGAACATTTCCGCTTAGACATTCCCCAGGCACTTCAGGTTCAAAATCTGGCTCCTTATCTTCTTCCTCCCACCCCTCACATACCTACATTTCCTCCTCCGCATGTATTCTATATCCAGTTACTTTGGATGAGACCTCCTCGTCACTGACAGTTTCTCCTTCCTCTCCACAACACCCCACACTCGCTCAGCCACCCAGCCTCCCTGGGCTGCCTCCTCAGTGTGGGGCCACACTGCTTCCCTGCTTTCCAGCAGCCCTGCCGGTGCTATGGCCCAGGCCCTCACCCTCAGCACCTGCGTGTTGCCATGGCCTCCTAGTAGGTATCCCTGGCTCCAGTCTCACCCCCTTCCTGTCCATCCTGCACACAGTTGCCATTCTAAAACTCATATATGAACATCTCAAAACACAGCCTCAAAATCCTTCAGTAGATTCCTTCATTGTCCCCAGAACACAATGACATTCAAGGCTCTTAATCAACAGACTGTCTGGTTCCTTATTAACCTCACGTCTCACAACTTTCCCACCGGTACCTCCCAATCCAGCTCCAGAGAACGTCTCCCTGTGAATATACCCAGCCCTTGCCAGGCTCGGTGTCTTTGTGCCCACTGGTGCCTCAACCTGGAATGACATTTCTTCTCCCCTCCACTTAGCAAACTTACCTACTGAGCCTTCAGTACTTGCTTTAAAATTCCCTCTCTAGGAGCTTAGTGGTCGGTCAGTCCTCCCCACCTTGTGCCCTCGCCATACATGAGGACCTTTATTGTAGCAGTTCACTGAACGGGGATTGTTTGTTTACATGTCCGAGTCTCCCGGTAGATAGAACTCCTTTAGGGTTGGGATCATTTCTTATTGTCAGACGACAGCTAAATGTTATCTACTATTATTGCCATCCCTGCCATTTGTGTTATTATTAATAGCAGTAACGCTAATAGTATTTATTGAGCGCTGACTCTGTGTTAAGCGTGCTAAGTGCTTTCCATGCACCATCTCAGCCAGTCCCACAGACAGCCCTCTCAGGACATTTCAGTTATGATTCTCATGACAGAGAAGGGGAAATCCAGGCTGAACATGATGGGCATTAGCAAAGAGGCTGCACTGGACCCTCAGCACAAGTCAGTCTAGGTATCAGGCTTGGCACTGGGTGGAGGCACTCACTCCAGGTGCAAAATTTAAGGGGGCTCCCAGAAACTCAGCAATCAAAATAAATGATTTTTAATAAAATACTTTTAAATTATAGTTAACACCCAAAAATCCACAAAGAACAAAATATCAACATTTTAAATAACAACCAGCTCCTACTTGTTCCTACTCTAGCCACAGGCCCTGAGTGCATATGAGAGTAGTGGCTGTCAGAGATGACAGGGAGGTGGACGTGGGGTGGAGCTTAACATTCAGCCTTTGTCTTTATGGAGAGAGGCATCTCACGACTTGGACATATAGGAAGGAGTCCTACTGGAGGAGAAACCAGAAACAGATTCCAAGAAGCATGAAAATCCCTCTGTTGGTGCTCAAGCACTTTTACAGAAATGTTTTGCATCTTGTTTTTTGGATACCTTTGAAGTTTATAGTCAAGTCAGTCTGGTGGCTAAAAATAGTATGGGGTTAGGGATTTGGCTAAAGGTAGTATAAAAGGTTGTTATGTTTTTAAATCCTGCTTAATGTGGGAGTAAACATTAATAAGCCTTTAGAGTTTACTTTTCCTGTAAACTCGATGTCTCCTATTAGAGGACTATCCATAAAGTGGAGGTCATGTGGTCTATTCTCCTGCCTATTAGGCAACAATTACGTTTGTAACTAATAAGTATTCATCCAATCTGAATAAACCCACACACACACACACACACACACACACACACACACACACTTCAAAAACAAGCTCATGTCACCTTTATTTTAGTTGCTTTTTTACTTTGAGGCTTAACATGATAATTTAAAACTAGTGTTAGGCTAATTTTAATTTTTAAAAGACCCTGGATGAACAACCGGTGTAAATGAGCCAAGATCCTCATCTCTGAACAGTAGATCAAAGAACCCTCTCCCCCAGCCCACACCACTAAATATTCTGCAGCTAAGTAGAATATTATCAAGTTAGAACTAAGCCTTCTTGAATAATGAAATAGGCAGTTAAAGTGAATCTTGGTTATTATTTACAGAGAATGGAGAATAATTACAAAATACGTGAAGGGTCCCCCAAACATTTAAGATATTAAGGATTTCTATGAGTTGGACTGCCCACTACTATCTCCTGTTCCCTTAGAAGTTGACTGTCTTCTGAAATGTTCGTTCATGCCATGGCCCCCTTGCCACAGCTAGTTGGTCCTAGAATGAGCTCTTCACTCAAGGGCAACCAATCTCAGTTCCCAGCCTGCCCTGGCCACAAGCGATTGGTCTGGAAATGGATGCTTGATGCGAACTAAACCAATGAATCCCTTCCCTGGGGCCTGGGGACCGTGGGCCAACAGGGCTGTATCTTCCAGGGGTAGAAAGATGCCTACAGTCATGTTCAATTTTTCCACATAGGGAAAAGAAGATAAAAGAATGAAGTCAACAAACTCCTTTTCATAGGAGAGAAGCAGAGGTGGGGAAACTACATTGAGATATCAAGGAGTCCTCAGGATGTTTAAGTCCCTAATTCCAGTTATTCCTGAGCTTTAGCTATGTATCTGCTTTTCCCTCAGTTTAGTCGAATTCCAAGAAAAATAAATTTTCCCCTTGCCTAAACCAGCCTGGCTAATACTGAGGAAAACTGCAAAATATCTCATCAACTAAAAACTCAATAAAATATCAAGATCTCAGATATTGGCTAGTGCATGAAGAGATATTGAAACAAAGCACCTCTGCTTATCTTCTTTTAGCATGCCCTGATTTTTCTATTTCCGGCGTCATAGTGAATTTTAGTGAAGATGTGCAATTCAACCCATATGGCTAAGAGTTAGCTCCTGTAAATATCATAACCAGAAATTCCTGGATAAGATGTCACCCATCATATATAATTCACTCTGTTCTCTGAATTGAAAGGTGGGTAGAGCACTTTTGATTGTAAATAAGAGGCACCAACTCAAGGAAGCTTATGTAAAAGATGGGATTGGGATCAAGAAGGATCTCACAGAGCCCCTGGGCAAATTGCAGCCAGAACCCAGGAAAGAACCAGGGACCTCAGAGTGGTCAGGTCTTTCCCTCCACCTCTCATCTGTGTGTCATATTCATCATCCTTTTTTGCTCTTCAAACCAGCTTTCTTTGCTTCTCAAGGGAGACACATGCCCATCCCACAGTTCCACATGTTTCTGGTGTGGCCAAATAGAGAATCATTCAGCCAGTCATCCTCCCTCTCAAATCTTTCTCCTTCTCTCCCCTTGCCCCTCTTCTCACTATCCCCTGCAAATTCACATTCCCAAGAATTGGGCCTTTGATTGGTTCAAGAGCTAACCCCTGGTGCAATCAACCAATCCACAGTGGACAGTGGAAAAGGGGTGAGGGGCTCATTGAGCACATGGATGCTGGAGATATATCACTTAGAGTGAGGGTGGGAAGCAGGAAGGTGGTGAGTGGAGTGATCATTATGAATTGGGAGACACTGTAGATGTACCCAGTAGTAATAACTATCACTTACCACTTACATAGTGTTCTCCTGTGTGCCAGACTCTCTTCTAAGCATTTTACATTTGAGAGTCTATTTAACCATCCAACAACCTTACGAGAAAGGTGCTATCATTATCCCCATTTTGTAGAGGAGAAAGCTAAAGCAGAGACATTAGAGGACTTGGCCACAGTCACTCAATGACCAGAATCTGGACTCTCCACCAGTATGAATACTACCCTTGCAAAATACCTTCCCAAACATAGGTCCTCATTTTCCTCCTCATCCCAAACCAAGGATACAGTATGCCCTTCACCCAGGCTTTCACCTCCCCTCATCCTGACCGCTCTCTGCTAATCAGTCCTTTATTAAATGTGCCAGGCACTGGCTGTGCAATTTCACATAAACTCTCGTTTAGACCTGTAATGGACAATCCTTGGAGTTACATTAATTCTCCCAGTTTAGGCAAATCAAAGAGTCTCAGTGATATATCCAAGTTCACTCAGCTAGTGAGCAGAAAGCTGAGTCCTCTAATTCCAAGTTTCACACTATTTCTCTTGAACAATCAGATGAGAGGCAGGAAGCTACTCCAAGACAGGCTTGCCCCCTGCCCCATTCCTCTCCTCCTGATGGTGCCCCTCCTGGAAACTGCTTTCTTTGCTCCACTAAAAGTTGCTGTGCATTCCCTTCAGTTTATCTGGAAGCCCAAGTGAAGCAACAGAGTTTAGCAGAACTGGCTCCTGGAATTCAGAATCCTCTCTACCTTGATTTTCCTGGAACCTGAAAAAGAGATGGTAGGGACACCTGGTCATTCTGCCAGTAGCATTTATCACACATTTCCACGAAAGGACTGTGTTTGTCATGGGAGTGAGAAAAAGTCAGCTTTCCCTTACCCACAACTTTGTATTGTAATCTATCAATTCAATCACACCGACATCCCACAAATCATCAGACAGAGACAGCTGCACGAGAACATCAGACAGAGATGGTCTCACTGTGAACATCAGTCATGCTGCCTTAAAAGTTCCAGGAAGAGATCTGAATACATTTTTTTTAAGCTGGTAGAAAAGACTTCGTAATCCCTGTTCAAACATTTTCCCAAATCCTCTCATGTTGATATTAAAGTGTTCCCAAATTTCACCCAGGAATTAAGTCTAAGTTATTTAAATTGTGTGATCAAAAGTTGACATTAAAGCTCAAACAGGCAGATTGTGGCATTAGTGCTGCTGTGATATTTGCCAGTTCTTTTGGCCACATTTTAGGGTAAAATTCCAAAATTCTTGAGCTAATTATTTAAGACAAATAATACAGCTTTTGTAGTATTAGTGGCAGAGGTCTAGGAGTGAAAACACCATTGGTTTTTCAAGCTATCATTTGAAATGTGGAACTGCCATTTAAACTTTTATGCAGAGCAAAATTAGCATCTCATCCCCTGACCCGATTGCAAAATCAGTGAGAAATAATATCCAACTCTTTCTCTGATGGAAAAGTTCTATTCTATGCACTACCAAAAATCAGATAGAAATGGAATCCTCTCTACCAGAGAATGATAGGAACCCCCAGTTTGCAAACTAATGTTGTTGGACCTGACATTCATGCTGTGTCATGAAGTAGCATAGGTGGCCAGCACACAGTAAGAGTTTATTTTCATTTTTTACCTGAAAAAAATGTGTGTGGGGAGCATCTCCCTGACTTTGGCCTTTGTCAGATAGCTAAGAACCTAGGAAACTCTGAGTTCAAGGAAAAATCTAAATGCCAGGCAGGTCCTCTGAAGCTCGTTGAAGTGTAGGTAAGTCCATCCAATTCATCAAAGCTGAGCAAGTAAGACCAGTTGGGTGAAGAAGCCAATCCAAAAAATTCTCATCCCTGAGCCCAAAATGCCTTCTAATGTCTGTGACACTGATTTTGACAGATTACTACTAAGACCTTCTTTCTCTCATTTAACATGCTCACCCCTTCCTCATCTCTCCCTACACTACCCTGCACTGTGCACGTCGACTGGGCAATGGTGCAATAGCCATTGCTGCAGAGGGCTCTGCTGTCACCAGCCCTCTGTTGAGTGCTGCAAAACAAGGTGACACGTGCAGGGGGCACCATGATGAGAGGTCCCAAAGGATTGTCTCAGCTCTGTTGACATTTTCAGCCGGATAGTTGTGCCCTATCATATCATAGCTGAGAACGTGAGCTCCAGAGCCAGTCTGCTGGGTTTCAAACTCAGCTCTACTAATTGCTGCTTTAACTTGTCTGCCTCATTTTCTTCCAGAAAATGGGGATAAACAGCAGCACTTGCCTGAGTGGGTTGTCGGAAGCTTTAGATGACATAAAGCATGTAAAGCGCTTAAACTAGTGCCCAAGACATAGTTAGCACTCAGTAATTGCCAACTAGCATCATTATGTGTACCTAAGTCACCATAATTACTAGTAGTATTGTTGTTGGTAATCATGGTGGTAGTAGCATAGCACCTGTGTGTGTGTGTGTGTGTGTGTGTGTATGTGTGTGTGGAGAGAGAGTCAGATGGTAGTCAAAATGTATTCATGTTTGTTATTATCTCTTACCTTTCATAATAATTCTGTGAGGTTTTTAATCCCCATTTCAAATACAGAAACCAAAATTCAAATAGGTAAAGAAATCTATCTAAAGTCCCAAAGCTAGTAAGTGGCAGACCCAGGATTCAGAGTCAAGTCTGTTTCATAAACGTGGACTGCATAAGTTTCCTTGGTGCCCTCCTTGTCCTCTGTGCACGCCTCTGTTGCTTCATGTGTCACACGCTGTCCAATTAGTCACTTTCTGGCATGTCCCCCGCTTACCATCACCCCCTGCTGACCCTTTCATCACTAACGACAACCATAGCACCTGACACATGGTAGGAGCCCTGGAAGTGTTTGAGAGATTGGATTAAAGAGCTGCAACACTATTGGGGAGCTCCTGTGTCTAGAAATGTCCGTCGGTCACATCTCTCCTTCTGATCACTTGCCAGCATATGTCATTTGAGCCTTTGGTGTCTAGGGAACCTCTCTCTAAGCGAGGGTAGTCTTGTAAGAATTTACACATACCACATTCATCTTCTATGAGTAAAAATCCAAAAACAGAAAAGAAAAGCCAAAGGCTAAGGACGCTAATGGCTGTTAGAACTTTCAAAGGCTATTTTTCAAGATGCTCCAAAAATCCCTCCAAGCATAAATAACCCTGGTTGAAATTGTCCTTGGGAGGCCATCCTCATTGAGGAATGTTACCAGTCCAAAACAAAAATAAATGTCCAGCCGAGATTTTCTTTGGAGGACTTTGTCCACCCATATGCTATGTCTTTCATAAAGCAATATGAATAAACAATTCTTTTGTCAAGGCTAATTTGTTTTTATGCTTGGAAAAGTAGCAATGGAGATGGACGACTACATTTTCCTTATTTTGGCACAACTTCAGCTTTGAAATGTGTTTGTAATGGGTCTGCTATTGAAAACTCCACTCTGGAACCTCAGCCTAGATTGACAGCATGCTATTTCTTCTCAAGGCTTAAGTACTCAGAGCAGAAAAATGGCCTTGTTTTCCTTGCAGACTTCAGTTTTATGAGCCGCTTTTTATGATGTCATTAGGAACTGTCCAAGTTCTGGAAGAAGTGATCATTCTTTGGATTTTTCCAATATTCTGCTAGATAAAGTTTGGTGGGAGCTAATTCTGGGCTATGATGGTGTTGTCCATGACCAGTGGGTCTTGTTTGAAGATGTCAAGACTGTGGAGTTAAATGGTATTGAGTGAGTCCCAAATATGGGTGTGATAAGAGGAATTGCATTTGACAATACTATCTCTCAAAGCTTCAGGAAATAACCCACTTCACAAGCACTAGTTTTTCTCTCCATCCCCCTAGCAACTGCAAAGCCAGCAACTGGCAGTAAAAATCACACATACCACATACCGGGTACCCTCTCCCCAATACCATGTAGTTCATTAAAGTTTGGACCCTTATCGGAGGAGGAAAGCTATAGGTTAGTGTAATGGCCTTTGAGCTCTTGGGATGCAATATTTGCTTCTTAGAAGCCTTGAATGTGGCCTAGGGACTATTCTCAGACCGTGAGTTAACCTACCTCCTTCTTCCCTTCACTCTCCAAAAGGGCCATGTTCCAAAGGAGATGAGGAAATATCATGTGACTACATATATAGAAGTTACATAGACCTTCTTGGATTCATGGTTGCCTATAATATTTTCCATGGGAAGGAGAAAAGAGAAGTAGCCCTGTCTTAGCCAACCAAATATGTTTGCAAACTCTTCTCCATCCATCGGATCCTCAGCCCAAAGTTCACTTCCTCTAGGAAGCCACCCCTGATTCTCTCAGGAAGAATTCGCATCTCATATATAATACTTCCCTTACAGCATCTACCTTGATGTTCCCTTATAGATCTTTCTCCCCATTTGCTGTAAGCTCAAAGAAGATAGTTTATAGCCTCTCATCATGAGCCTCCTAGTGTCTGGCACTGTGCCAAGAACAGTGTTTATGGCAGTAAGTGTTTTCTAAGTGTTGGTGGCCCAGAAGCCAAGTCATCACATCTTCATGGACTTTTGCATAAAGGATACACAAGTTCTTGGGCTCAAAGTTGTCCCTGATCAAGTCAAGAATGAGGAAAATTCAAGTCTATTATGCATAAGTTTTAGAGAAATAAGAATTTCAGGATTCTTCTGTGTTGAATCATTACTACCTCCTGTCGAGACCATCAGCCTATCATCTTATTTCAGAAGGATTCATCCTGCTTCTCCTCTCACATTCACCCACAGTGTGTCTAGAAAGCACCACACAGTAGTGGGTTGAGCCCAATTTTAAAGCAGGAAGTGACTGTGCTAAGAGGTTCCAGAAGGAACCAGTACTCTAATGTTGCTGAGTAGATTTCAGACCCCCATACTCATTTACATAGAAAAGCAGAATCTCAATGTTCTTCCAGAACTTAATTTATCATCTCTCCACCTCCTCCTCACAGCTGAGTTTTAGCTACAATGATATTTAATATGAAAAATTTTGACAAGCTGTCAATCATTCACTCAACTCATATGTGTTGAATATTTATTATGTGGTAGATACCAAGAATTCATCAGGGGCATCAAGATAGGTATGGTCCTGATTCATGGCCCAGCAGGAAAGACAAACTTTAAACAAATAAATTTCACAGTTGATTCATTAATTATAACAGGTATTTTAGTCCATTTGGGCTGCTGTAACAGAATACCACTGATGGCTTATAAACAACAGAAATTTGTTTTTCATGGTTGTTGAGGCTGGGAAGTCCAAGATCAAGGCGCCAGCAGATTCAATATCTGATGAGGGCCCACTTCCTGATTCATAGACAGCCATCTTTTGCTATGTCTTCACATGGTGGAAAGAGCAGATGAGCTGTCTGGGGCATCTTTCATGAGGGCACTAATTCCATTCATAAGGGTTCTGCCCTCATGATCTAATCACCCCCCAAGGCAAATCACCAAATAGCATCACATTGGGGATTAGGTTTCAACATATGAATTTTGTGGAGACACAAACATTCAATTCATTGAGATAAATGTTATCAAGAAGCTGAGCTAGCAAGTACAATAAGAGGACCCAACCTAAGGAAGTGAAGTTTTGAAGCTGAAATATGGAAAATGGTAAGAAGGTTGTGAGTTACCCACAGAGGTAGGGGAAAAGGGGAAAACACTTATGAAAGCCTCCAGGTAGGAAGAAGACTGGCACAGCACAGAGGTATCTCCAAGCTCTATATAGAGAAATCACTATGTGTATTTGACTGAAGCTTCAAAGTGGCATGGAAAGAACACCCTTCTAGCTAACTAGTGGGTAGGGGGATTATTGAAAGGAAAATAAGAACTTCTTAAGGAACTGGAATACAAGAGGAATAAGTAGGTCTGTGGGAATTAGAAAACCAGTAAAAGTCAAAAAGTTTTTCTGTAACTCTAGAAGCCTCTTCTCTCTCTTCTCTTCTTTTCTCTCCTTCCCTCTTTGTGTCTCTACCTATTTCTTCTTTGGCAAGTGCCTTATTCTGCTTTGACCTCATCCAGTATGGCAGTCAACACTGAGTCTACGTGATCTTACTGTTTCAACTTCCCCGACCAGTTGTAATCTCAATGCCTCTCAGTTCAATAGCTCAAGAGAGTAAATCTGAGTGATTACTGGCCACTTAATAGAATTAGTTGTTTGACTTTGAGTCAGGTGCCCATGTACTAGCCATCTTAATTTTTGCCGCATAGAACTAGCAAACCAATTCACGTTCCTTGTGATCGAGGTGGAGTTCTAATCCCCAGCCACAGGGATGGGAGACGTAACTCATGCCCAAGCAAATAAGCACAGCACATTACTAGCCATAGAAATTGATTCAGGTTATGTACATAAATTAAACTTTGAGTGAAAATTCTGGGACGAGAGACTTACCATCTTCCATGGACACTACAAGAGGAAATATTTCACTCTTCCTCTAGATAGCATGATGTGATGTTGTGAGGTACAGATCTTTAGCAACATTTCTGTGACATTACGGGAGCTAGATTGAGCATGGAGCCACCCCAGAAGAACCAAACCTAGGATCTTGAGGAAAAACTCAGTTGTGGTGACATCATCTGAGCCCTGATTCCAGCCTCATTTGAAGCTGGATCTACTCCAGGATATTTCTAAGCCAATAATTTTTATTGTGGTTGTTTAAGCCAGTTTGAGTTGCAGGTTTTTTGTCATTTTCAAAAAAAGGGGTTAAACTGATTTGCCTTGCTCCACATCCCATCAGTTAGTGGAGCAAGGCTGAGGAGGGCAAGTTCATGTTCTATGTGGGAAATGATTCCCTGAGACGGTGATTCAATCCAAAGCATACTCAAGCCACCTGGGCAACTTGGAGGTATAAAGAAACAAATAGCATGGCTAGAGCATGTTGCCATTACAACTGAATTCATAAGCAAGGCAGGAAATAAAAACAGAGGTCCATTCTGATACTAAATTCCTCTATCTTCTTTTCTAAAGAATTTTAATCACATTGTTCATTGCTTCATTAATTTTTTAAATTTTTCTTGAAAATGATAACTATTCTTCTTGGAAATAGCCACAGACTATGTTTGAAACATCTCAAATGAACTCCTTCTGAATTATTCATGTGAGAAAATCTCTGTAGATATCCAGAAATAGGGTGTCTTTCTGTTTCCATAACTTAAAAACAACTGACTGCAGTTTGCTAAAAAGAAAAACTGAACTGAAACCAGATTTGAAAAATATCACCCCATTTTTCTTCCCACAAATCTAATTTGCTGGAAAACTGGGGACAGGATAGAACCATAATAGATAGAGCATTTATTTGACTCTTTCTTGCTATATGTTTATGCATGTGTTTCGTACCTGTTAAATTTGTTAAAGTCACTAGAAGGCAGGCAGCTGTGTACTCAACTAGGCTGAATATTTTTATAGCACAAGGCCATGAAATCTAGGTGAATTTCACTAGTGGTGTATGTGATTCTGACTCTGGGCTGTGAGACAAAAACCTTCTGTGCAAATGAGGTCTCTATTTACTCCTCTGCTCATACTTTTCTTTTTCTTCACAAGGAACGCAAATTTCCCAAGTTTGTATCCAAAGAAATGGAAAACACATACATTGAGGAGCTGAAGTCCTCTGTCAACTTGCTCATGGCCAACTTGGAGAGCATGCCCGTGTCCAAAGGTGGGGAATTCAAGCTCCAGAAACTCAAACGCAGCCACAACGCTTCCATCATCGACATGGGTGAGGAGAGTGAGAACCAGCTCTCCAAGTCAGACGTCGTGCTGTCTTTCTCCTTGGAGGTAAAAAGCCCTAAACCCTTGAATGTTTCCTGGCACAGCAAGCAGGACATGGGTGATTGGATGCATCGCAATCAGCTTGTTTTCCCCCTTGCACCCCAGGAACAGTTATTACAACAACAGCTTGCTAAGCATAGGTCAGCTAATCAGCAAGTGATTCCTCATCTCCATGAGCCCATACTTTTCTTAAGGAAATACAATCTTAAGAACCACCTACTAAATTTAATCTTGCATTACTTTCCCTGTCTTAAAGCAGTGCTTAAGGATTTTGTAAAGGCCTTATGCAATGTAGAAAGTTTAAAATTTTGGCAACCTGTGTTACAGTTAGGAGAGAGGCAATCTGGCATCATTTCGTGGTGAGTCGTAAATTTTCTTTCCCATTATCTTTCCTGTTGGCTACGTGGTAGAGAGTTGCTCATTGTGGTATAAACTTTTTTAGTTTATCTCAGCACCCAAAGTATTATAAGAACCCATTTAGGCCAGTATTGTGACAGCAGGCTTAACATTCTGATCTACCTACATCAGAATTGCCTGGGAAGCTGGTTCAGTATGCAAATTCCTGGGCAGACCTACTGAACCAGAATCTCTAGGGGGTGGGAATATAAAATTGTACAGCCACTTTGGAAGATAGGTCAGCATTTTCTCAAAAAGTTAAACATGAAACTGCCATATGATCCAACAACCCGACTCTTAGATATCTACCCAATAGAAATAAAAACATGTCCCCACGAAGATGTGATTATAAATATTGATAGCAGCATTATTCATAAGAGCCAAAAATGGAAACAACCTAAATGTCCATCAGGTGGTGAATGAATAGACAAAGCGTGGTATAGCCATACAATGGAACACAATTCAGCAATTAAAAGGAACAACCTATTGATACATGCTATGACATGGACGAACCTCAAAAATATTATGCTTAGGGAAAGAAGCCGGACACAAGAGACCACGTATTGTTTCATTCCATTGATGTGAAATGTCCTGAAGGCAAATCAACAGATTAATGTGGTCTGGGGCAGGCGGTAGGAATGGGCATAAGGGATATTATTGGGGAAGATAAACATGTTCTAAAATTAATTTATGATCATGGTCACACAACTTAGTAAATTTAATTAAAAAATCACTGAATTTACACCTGAAATGGGTTAATGATATGATATGTAAAACATACCTCAATAAAGTTGTCAGATAAAAAAAGAAAGCATAGGCAAGGTATAGCCCTGGAAAGAGCACTTTAACAAGTTCTGCAGGTATAATACTTCTTATGCACTCCAAAGTTTGAGAACCACCTATAACTTTTATTAAAGCTCAGAACCCCACAAGGACTTTATGATGATCCTAGACTTGGGGAGACCAAAAGAGGAGATCAAATTTCTGTATATTTAATTAGAATGTGTAAAGCCTACCTTAATTTTCTACACCATCATTAAGGCTTGCTGTGAATTAACCGCAGGTAATTTGTTTTTCTATGCTCAGTTCGGATCAAGATACTCACATTACAGTGTTTTCAACATGTACTGTGCAGTTGGAAGAGGTAGTATTCAATTAAATATAGGGCATTTGGTGTGTGAAAAATCATCAGTGTAATTTCACAGAAACTCTTTTTTTTTTAATACTGCCACCTGAGGTACTGAACACATTTTCTTAGGTGTCTTTGAATTTGATGATTGCCAATTAGAGGTGGCAATTTATTCCCTACTGCCTCTTGTCTTCCTACAGAAAGGGGAAAAAGAGGTTTATTGATATGCATGAAGCTTTTAAATCTGTAATTTTCTAATTGTTTATTAGTACTCAGTATTATAGTTGATTATCCGAAATATAGATGTGGGCAAGTCCCCAACCATATTCCCGTGTATACATGATTCAAAGGACTTTAACTTGTAAATACAAGTATAGGATTCCCAAACACTTTTTAATTAGGACACTAAATTGCACCTCATAACAAAACTGCCAGCAAAAACCATTGCGCATCTACTTGTGAATGTGTTTTGGGGGACACAGCATGGGGAGGCAGGAAGAGGGGGAGAGAGGATTTGAATTTGCAAGTTGGCACAAGACATATTTTATATTAAGTATAGAATTGCATGGCTGGAAGGGACACCAGAGGATAGTTAACTTTGCAACACAGGAACTGAGGCCAAGGGTGTCCAGAGGCATGGCCTTGGGCATGCCTTGGGGAGTACTGCTGATGAAAAGCAGCAGATATTTGTAAAATGCCACTATGGGCTGCATGCTTCATCGTCATCAACCCAGTGAATCCTCACAACCATCTTTAAAGGTATTTGCAGGGCTGAGCGCGGTGGCTCACGCCTGTAATCCTAACACTCTGGGAGGCCGAGGCGGATGGATTGCTCAAGGTCAGGAGTTCGAGACCAGCCTGAGCAAGAGCAAGACCCTGTCTCTACGAAAAAATAGAAAGAAATGATCTGGACAACTAAAAACATATATATATAGAAAAAATTAGCCGGGCATGGTGGCACATGCCTGTAGTCCCAGCTACTCGGGAGGCTGAGGCAGAAAGATTGCTTGAGCCCAGGAGTTTGAGGTTGCTGTGAGCTAGGCTGACGCCATGGCATTCTAGCCCAGACTAAAAAGCAAGACTCTGTATAAAAAAAAAAAAAAAAAAAAGGTATTTGCAGATGTGGAAATGCAGCCTCAGAAAGATTAAGAAAGCTGCAAATGATTGCAGCTAGTGAAGATGCATACTCAGGATTTGAAGTCAGATATTTCAATTTCCAAAAACTTTCCTCTTTCTACTGTGCTTTCCATTTCTTTCCATTGGTATGGTTCTCCCCAGTGTAAAAATTTTCAGTTATGTCTGTCATCTCTTTGATCTTTGTCTGTCGTCTCTTTGATCTTCACAAAACAGCCACAGGATACATATTATTACCTCCATTTTATAGATAAGAAAACTGAGGCCCTGGAAATTTTTTCAAAAATAAAGGGATTTCAGCATCAAGTCACTTGCCCAACCAACATCACAGGAACAGCATAGTGGGTCTCAAAGCTGTAGCAGCAGCAGCAGCAGCAGCAGCAGCAGCAGCAGCAGCTGGGAAATGGTTAGAAATGGCAAGTCCCGGGCTCCAGCCTAGACCTACTGATCAGAAACTCTGGGGGTGGAGCTCAGCAAGCTCTGGCTCAACAAGCCCTGCAGGTGATCCTGATGCACATTAGGTGCGAGAACCAGGAAGCTGTTAAGAGCCACCCCATGACTTGCTAAATCCTGGCTCAATGCTAGCCCTATTGTGCTTCCTTGAACCAAGCCCGTTAAAAAAGTATACATGTTTTGCATACCCATGTTCTCCTCCTTGTGTAATGCCATTACCTCTTTTGGAGTACAATCGAGTGACTTTTTATTACTCATTGTAGATCTCTGATGTAGGTCATTTGCTTCCAAATTTTTAATCAATTTCTTATCTTTTCTCATTCCTCTCGCCTCCCTCTTTTCTCTCTCACAACAAGGCATACCACTAAAGATCAGAATAGCAGGTGATTGAATGGAGTTTGGGGCAGTGGTGGGAAGTGACAGAAATTGTAAATGACATATCTTGGTGCATCATGACACCAGCCTTTTCCCTCTGTCCAGACCAGAGACTGTGCAGCTGCAGACATGTTTTTGTTTTGACTCGACAGTGTTGGCCTGCACAGAATTTGTGTATCATATTCCTCCCTATTTGGATTATTGTCAGCATTTCAAAATCAGATTTCTGACTGTGATTCTGATGCAGATTTCCATTTTCTGGTAGGAAAAAAATGGGGAATATGGTAACTCCAAACTGGGGAAAGGCAAGGCAACAATGGGTTGCAACTGGCAGCTGTTCCCTTTAGGTGGAGCATGTGCCTTCCAGTTTGCCACAATCCCCACCTTTTCCTACCGCATCTCTGGCTCTGATGCTGAATGGCGCTTGCCCTTTGTCTTAGCACTTGCACTATTGCTTATCTTATTGTAAAGAGAAAGGTGAATTCATGAGCCCACGTCTCTGTTAAGTGCTGAATCAAAAGGTAGACTATTTTTATTTTATGGGGTTTTTTTTGTTTTTTTGAGGAGAAGGAAAGAGGAGTTTATTAATTTGCTGGCAAATGAGGAGGTTGGGAGATTCCTGTCTCAAAGTACCAACGTCCTGCTTCTAAGCAGAAGTACAGAGCTTTTAAAGGTTCTAGTTAATCCCATCCTCAGCCAAAACAATCTCATGACCTCAAGCAATTCCCCTGAGCCATCTCCTATGGCACAAAAAACAAAGGACACTCTCTTGCCCCTCCTGACCACTGGCCTGAGGTAGGGATGTAGCTTTTCGTTCTCAAAAAGGGTGAGGGGTTTTGAAGAGACAGAAAACATTTTTACCCTTTTTCAGGCCATTCTCTCTGTTACATATTCCCCCGTTGTCAATTTTACCCTTCCATATCTATGGGAGGAGGGACAATATAGTCATTGAGCTACTTCCTGCTAAATCAGGGCAATGTTTTAGAGGGAAGATACATCTTATCAGGTGAAAAAGGGCCTAAACAGTAACTACAACCGTGAGGACTGACACGGTGAAATGGACCATCACCTTACACACAATTAGACTACTTTTAAAGAAATAGGAGGGAGTCTATTTTTTGTTGGAAATGATAAAATGAGCTTATTTATTTAACATGAAAAGAGTAGCCCCTTTATACTACCCGTCTGGCCCCTGTGAGCATCTGAATTCGTGAGCCTTGTCTTTCCACCTGGGAGGCAATAAGCTACACCATGAGGAATCACATCTTCGTGCTACACTGATCCCAGCATGGCTGGTAGATACCTGACAGAAGCCATCAGGTACCCAGTGGCTTTCTTTGTAACTTCTTCTCATCCACGTATTTTCCTCTGGGTGATTCTGTTTTCAGGTGGTGATCATGGAAGTGCAGGGCCTCAAATCCTTGGCTCCAAATCGCATCGTGTATTGCACAATGGAGGTGGAAGGAGGAGAGAAACTGCAGACCGACCAGGCTGAGGCGTCCAAACCAACGTAAGTCATGTTTCTCCATGGTTCATTTTACAGAGGGTGTTGCCGTTGGTTCCCTTTTGGCCAACTCCAGAGTAAATGTCCAGCTTCCCCATAAGATCCTAGAAGACCTATACCTTGTTTATTTTTCAAAACAGATGTCTTGCCTGCATTTTTTTTTTTTTTGGCAGCCATAATAAGAATTCTAATTCCTTCAAACAAAGGACTGAAGAAAATTAAAGAAACAGTCTTTTTTCTGGAGGCTTTAGATATTCACCTTAGAGGGTTTAGTCACAACTTCCTTTCTTCAATATGATGTGCTGGAGAGTTTGATATAAATTTGCTTTGTTACATTTTTAAAACAATATTTGGTTTACAGTATATTTTTTTCAAAATTTTTCTCTATGTGCCTTATTTATGAACATAGTAGGAACAGAATACGTTACATTGAACAGAATACATTAACTCACTAGGTCAGCACAATTTTGTCAAAGGCTTACAAGGTATCATGCACAGTAGAGAGGAAAATAGTCACTGTTGTAGCCCTGCAGAGCTCACAGCTTAGTGGGGGCATCAGAAAAGTAATGATGCAGATATACAAAGTTATGAATGGTGACGGAGAAAGAGTGCTTTGAGAGGAGCTAGGTAGGAAGGAGGAAGTGAGCCAGTTTGTGGGGACAGATGCAGAACCGGCCTTCCTTGGGACATGCGAGATATTCGAGCTAATACTATGAAAGCTGAGGAATGGAGGTGGGCGTGGAGGGCATTCTAGGCAGAGTGAATAGCTTGTACAAAGGTCCTTGGTCAGCAAAGGCCCTGTGAGAAGGAGGAATTCAAAGGCCAGTGGGGCTGGAGTTTAGAGAACAAGGGGTGTCATACACTGCCAGAGAGGCAGGCAGGGGCCGCTACCATGAGGTCCTTGTTAGGCCATGGGGAGAAAGCATGAGAAGACAGGATTAGAGATGTGTTTTGAAAAGATCACTCTGGCTTCAGTGAAGGAGGCCAGAGGTGATGCAGGAGCTCAGCGCGGATCCTGTTGCAATGGTCCGTAGGAACAACGACAGTTCATTCACTCATGTCAATAGATTCTCAGGCCTCAAAAATTCTCGAGAGATCATTGCTCGCTTCCCTCCCTCCCCACTACCTGGCTCCCTTCTTTTGCTGTCTCAGTTAAGCCAGTCTAGACTAATGAGCATCTTTTTGTGTTGGTGTTGATTCATGCAACAGTCATCAAAAGGGTAACCCTGAATAGCAGCTCACTGCCCCTCCTCACCCAGAGCATTATGAGCTGTTTGGCAGAACATGAATAACTTACCAGGATGTTCAAACGAAATAGTTCAAAGAAAGCACCGAATGTTTCCTGGACTAGAGAGAATCTGAGGGCATTGTATGCCTTCAAGTGGCTCTTTGCATGAATAGGCAAAAGCCTCAGATGCTCAGAAGCTGAGTGAAATTAATGAGTGTGTGCGGCGGAAACGGAAACCAATGCGCCTTGTCACATGCCACCCTCTCTCCCTTTTTTTACAACTTAGTTTCAAACTGACAGTAAATTCAGTTTCTTTTTTACTGCCATTGATGAAATCCCAATTTTTCCCCAAATAGTCTGATCTTTTTCAATGCTATTATGTTATGCTGCACTATTTATATGTGCTTTTTAAAAATGTGTGATATATGGGGGAAGAAAAACCTATTTGGTGTTTCTGCCAACCTTTTAAGATGGTGGGCCCAATATGGTGCTATCAGATAGAGAAGGAAGGAGAAACCTCTGATTATTCCAACAGGCTGTTGTTTCATATGAGCTATTTTAACTCCAAATGTATTTTCTATCATTTTATTTGGTGTAAAGTTTTCAGTTGC
The DNA here is from genome assembly GCA_963574695.1 of Propithecus perrieri. NCBI lineage: Eukaryota > Metazoa > Chordata > Mammalia > Primates > Indriidae > Propithecus > Propithecus perrieri. The sequence continues at coordinate 126,240 of CAUYRB010068025.1, forward strand.
CAGGGGAAATGATGAGTTGATTTTCATGAGCTTATGAATGATTAAAACAAAATTTCAGATTATAAATAATTATACGCTGTTTGGGTCTACCAACTTGAAATACTCATTTCGCATATATGTATTTACTCATAGCTGTACATGTGGATTATGATGTTCATACACATAAACATCTCACACTGAAACGTTTTGCTTTTCTAGCCAGAAATATATTTTTTGATTCCCCTTCAGTCAGTTGAGTGAATATTACCAAAGCCCCACGGAGGGTTTGTTGATTTGTTTGTTCTTCAATACCTTGAGAATGCAGGCTTCATGGCCATGGTCAAGTCGAATCTGTTCGTAGTGACTACCTAGAGTGCTGTATTGAAGAGGGTTCTTGAGGCCAAATCTGTAGTCAGAGGACAATAGTGCCAAGATCAACTTGTCATGTCTGCTATGGGAAGGGAAGGGGTCTGAGCACTCTCTGTTTGCCATTTCTATAGTATGCCAAGGGGATATACTCAGAGTTTGAAATCTGACAGCACTCATGTTTCTTCCTGTCTCTTCCTTTACCCTTTGTATATAGATTCTCCTTATACCCTTTACTGATCTTCCTTCTACATCCACAGTTCTTTTCTCAATACTCGTCTTTGTCATAGTTCAGTCCTGGTAGTTTTCCTCTCCCTCCAGTTTTATCTAGTAGGATGAATGAGCCTGTTTGTGCAGGTCCATTTTTCCCTGCCTCTCTAGTTTGGAATTACTCAGAATGCTTTCCATCATTTCTTTGAAGCTTTTATTTCTTCCCGTTTTTCTCCACCCCCACTCCATCCCTACATTCTACTTACAATTTATCCCATTGCTAATCTCCAGCTGTCATTTCTGCTACTTGCTTTTGATTATCCCGGAAAGTATCCTTTTAGGGGGGTTATCTTTAATTTGTCCGAATAACTCCACTTCATTATCTGACAAGTTTAGCCTTTTGCCTGCCCTATTCATCTTCTGAATCTTGTCTTCAACTATTCTTACAGCTAGCTGATGCCCATGCTTTATTTATACATTCTAAAACCAAAATTCCATTCAAGCTTGTTTTATTTATTATATCACGCAGTAACTGGAACCATAACATCTTGCCCTGTCACATGTCTACAAGGAATTTGGCTGTTGTCTTTTTTTTTTTCTTTTCAAGTATAGTCACAAATCTAGCAGCGCATTACATAATCCAGTTTGTCCAAGAGTATGTTCTTTAGAATGCTACTGTGTAGAATTAGACATTGGACATCCCTCATCTCTGTTTATCAATGCCATCTCTTCACTTATAACCGGGGCCCTGCCCAACATGGTCATATTGGATCAGTTGCATAATTTAAGCATGCTGTGTTCATGAGTTAAATATATTTTGTGGTTGGGAAAAATGGTATGTGCGGTAGGTAGGAGCCACCTTTTATGCTCTCAGCTAAATTGTGGCCCCAACAATTATCCTTCCTTTTATCCATCTGTTTGCTATATGTGAATCATTTTCAAGCAGACTATGTGTCCTTTCAATTCTGTTGTCTTTCTCTCCTAGGTTTTTAACATAGAAAACCAGGAGAATACATGATCAAAGTTACCATGAGATATATTTCTTTACAAATATTGTCTCCATTTGCAACACATTGTTTCTGCTTCTGATGGGAAGCCAATGGGGTGCCGAGGCAGAAGTAGTTGAAATCCTGTTGTTAGGAGAGCACTCTCAGGAAGGCCTGGAGATGGAGAAGTGAAATTCTTTGTGGGTTCAAGAATGCAGGCATATCTGCCCACCTCCTTTGAAATAGAGCAGAGGGCTCTTCTTGCCCTAAGGCAATGTTTTTCAAAGGGTAGCACTCTTACCTGTGCTGATAACAGAGATTATGTTAAGAATTACCAAGATATGGCATTGAATGACATCAAATCATGTGAAAAGGAAGATACCTCTTTTCCATTTATTTTTCAGTTCTTCTTACCAGATCAAGGAGAACATTTTAATTTGGTACTAGTAGGTCTTTAACACCTCCACGGGCCTCAGACTCAGAGCCTACTGCTGGCAACAGCATCCAATTAGGATTTCATAGGATTGTTTAGATCTCATTGCGGTTAACTTCCATTCATGGCTGGTGGTGCTGCTTTGTCTTTTGCAATAGTGACATAAGTTTTCCTTTTTAAAGGAATATATTAACATTTAAAAAGCAAACTAATTTAAATCAAATATATTAAGTGAATAATAGCACAGGTGGTACCTGGATATGATAAAAAGTAATCATGACAGTAACTTGTGTTGGTGTGTGGAAATGGCAGAGATTAAACAGGGTATGCAAATTACTTTAATTTGGAAAAATTGATATAAAAAAAACCTGACATATTCCCTGACTAGATGATATACTCCAAAATTACTATCTTTGTTAGTAGTTTTGTATAGTATAACTTATCCTCTAAAAAAAGCATGCCCAGAGGATTAAATACCAGAAGATTTAAATAAATTTGCTGAAAAGAAAGGAAGCTTGAATTAGCAACCCAGTATTGTGCTAACTTATCTGAAATTATATTCTTCTGAATTGAAACCAAAGATGCCACTTGGCATTTGATTATTTAACAAGTTCATTACTCCTTGATAAGCCACAGGCTTTGTGCCATATGGATTTCATTATAGCCAGGAATTAGAAAATACAATCAAACTTGGAAACCTTATATATCCCAAGGGAATAAGAAAATAAAATGCCCTAACTAGAAAATCTTGCCCTAGCCCTTGTGCTTTTCAATGACACCTGCTCTGATGAGCCCATATTAAAACAAAAGACAAAAACAAAACATAACCACTCTCTATAACATATTTCTTCTGTGAAATGCATTATTTGTCTTCATGGTGCAATGCAGAATGGGCCAGACTTATTATGCCCAAATTATTCGTAGAAATAGACTTCTATTAAATTGCTACCACATTAAGTCAGTTACAAAGTCAGAAAAGGAAGTTGTTCCCTCCAATTGCTTGCATCATTTTTCATCTTAATGGTACCACCTTTTCCAATGTAACCAAAAACGTTTTCTGTGTACTGGGCCTTGGAATGGTTTAAATGGAAGCAGAATATCTTTGCTGGATGGCTCCTTTGAAATTTAGATGAGAATGGGTGATAACACAAGGGTTGACACTTATATTCCATCAACAAGTGTAGATGGAATGCTTTCCAACTAGTGCTGGGGCTACAGGTACGAATATCATAGATCAAGCCTTGGCCTTGTGGAACGAACATTCTATTAAGGGATATAGGCAATAAATAAATGAACGAAGAAATATATAAGTTAATAACAGATTATAATTTGCATTCTGAAAGAAATGAGCAGGCTGCTGTGGTAAAATGTAATGGGGGTACAGGCTACTCTCGTGGCCAAGGAAGCCCCCTCGGAGTAGGTAGTGCTTGAGTTGATACCTGAAGGATGAGGAAGAGCCCACCATTAGTGCATTAGGGAAAGCGCATTCCAGGCACAGGGAACAGCCAGTGCAAAGGCTTTGAGGTAGGAAGGGGTTTGATGTGTTTCTGGACCAGAAAGGAGAATAACATGACCAGAGATTAGTCAATGAGGGGGAGTGTTTACAGGGAGAACGCAAAGAGTGGGAAAGGGCCAGATAGCTCAGGGCCTTACACACCACATGGAGGGTTTAAACTTCATTCTAAGACCCTGGAGAAGGCACTGGAGGAGTTTACGCCAGGGGGAGTATGACTGGATTCCCATCTTGAAACCTGAAGCATCTTAAAGGACCAGAAACAACTTTGAACCACAGATATATGGGTCAACAAATATTTATTGAGCACATACTGTTTGCCAGGCATTAGTGTGAGAGTGAGGAACAAGACAGACCTGACCTTTGACGTTGTAGAGCTGTGGAGAAAAGCTGCTTGCAAAAACCCTAGTTCCTGGGCGGAGAGTGACAAATTGTCCGGGAGCCACTGTAGCTTTTGAGAACTTCAAAAGCTACCGCATGGAAAAGAGAATGAGACCTCTGGAGAATCAGCTCCTTTCCTGCCTACCTTTCTTAACACTCTGTGCCCAAGTTCACAGTCCAGGAGACACAGATATAGAGACATTATGTAGTGGAAACTTGGATACCATTTCTCTTGTTTTTCCTTCCCGAGAAAGGCTTAGTTTCTTTCAGAGTTAATTAAAGCGTAAATGGTAAAAACCAACACTGACCCAAAAATTTGATTTTGCTAGGCTCCCAGAAGATATGTGGGTTGAGAGGAAGTAAAATTATAATCACAGTTTGGGATGCTCACTGTCCTGCCTCTCAGACCAGAAAGCTTGGTTCAGAAGCCCCAGTGTTTACGTAAAACCAGTTTGTGTTTGCTTGTGAGCTGGAGGATAAAGCTCGGCAGGCAAGCAGAACAGCAGACAGTGGGGTAGATGGTGGAGAGGAATTGGGTGCTAGAGAACAAGCTTTGGAGAGGGAGCTCCAAGATCTGCCTCTGACTCCATCATAAATTTGCCAGTCTGTCCAATATAAGCCACCAAGTTTCACAACTTCACCAAGTCTAGAGAAGTGATATTGAAGACCCTTTCCATCTCAATCATTCTATAATTCTTTCATCCAGCTAGTCTAGAGAAGAGTCATAGTGAGAGAGCTTAAGGCAGTTTTCAGGAATTGTAACTAACTCTGAGTTGGTAGTCCCAGAATGGGATGATCAAGTGGTGGCTGGAATTCACTAGTTAGATATTGATATTCCATCTAAATGTGAAAAATCCATGAAAGTTCTGGTTTCATGAGTAGTCCAATCCTGGGCAGATATGAAACAAGAATGTACTTTTTATTACTAGCCCTTGAAGAACTAAGTGACGGTAGGCCATTTCCTTTCTGATTCAGCTTCTCTAATGCCTTGCCTGAGAAGATTACCTGCCACTGACATCTGGAGTAATCTAAGAACTGGACTGATTTTCCATCACTGTTCAGTAGAAATCCAACGTAATATATTTCTTCCATGTGTAGAAAACTACCATCTTTGTTATTTAGTGATCAGAGAAAACATAGGAAGGCATGCCAGATAGTTATTTACCTGTAAAGATGGGATGCAGTCTAGAAACTCTAAATCCTCACTAATAAGAAAACAAGAGATGCTTGATTTAGATCCATCAATGCGCAGCAACCATATAGCGTCAAGGACATATGAACAACATTGGGAGAGCTGGGTCCATATCTCAGCTGTGTGATGTTGGGCAGATTACTTAACTCCTTGTGCTTTAGTTTCCACATGCTTATGAAAATTTAATTAATGTACATAAAGGCTTAGAACGGTGCCTGTAACATAGTAATCCTGTCAGTTATTGTAATCATGGCTTTATTCTTGTTTGGAGGGAGGAAGAGGAGATGGGGAAAAAATGTGGCCTGGGTGTAAGATAGTAATCATTAACCGTAACAATCATTAACATTGATTCCACACTTTCTGTGGGCCAGGTGCTCAGTATTTCATAGTTGTCATCTTATTTAATGCCCTACCAAAACCTATGACATAGGTACTATTGCTATTCCCATTTTACTGATGGAAATACCGAAATGTGGAGAGGTTGTGACTCAAAGTTGTACAGATAATAAATACCTGAGCCAGAAGCCAACCCCCAAGCATGTGCTACCCTACCTTTCTAAAAGAAATCAGACCACTAAAAGAAGGTAATTTAGGGCAGGTGTGGTGGCCCACGCCTATAATTCCAGCACTTTGGGAGGCTAAGCCAGGTGGATCACTTAAGGCCAGCAGTTCAAGACCAGCCTGGGCAGCATAGCAAGACCATGTCTCTTAAAAAGAAAAAGAAAAAAAATGAAGAAGATGGTAATTTAATTAGCATTGAATACTCAACAAAACTATCTAAAAGGGCTCATTTCCTTTCCATAAATTCAGTTGTTTTGTGAGTTCAAACACTGCCCCTACTTAAATGGTGATGAATGTGCTGTCACTCAGACCACGCAGGTGTTCCACCTCAGTGAGACACGCAGCAGGCATAATCCGACCCATATGCATCAGCACTGTTAGAAGCTGCAGGCATGGGTCTACAAAGATGAGCCAGAGGGGGCCCCTGCCCTTGAGGCACTTACACAACCCTAGGAGAATCACTAATGGTAACGATCACCCTCCTCGTGGAAATCATGATCAGTAACAATTGCCCCTCCCATTTATTGAAATCTACCAGATGCCAAGCACTCAACTAGTCAGTACTGTGTGGTTAAGAGTCAGACAGGCCTGGGTTTGAATCCCAGCTTCACCACTCACCAGTTGGGTAACCTGGGGCAAGTACATTCTCCTCACTGAGCCTCGGTTTCCCCATATTTGAAAGGAACACAAAAACACAACCTGCCCCATGGGGTTGTTTTTGAAAAATGATATGATCTATGTAAAGAGCTGAGTTCAATGACCAGCATATTGTAACCTCTCAGGAAATAGTATTAACAGCCAAAAACCCACTATAATCTCACTGAATCCCACGTGGTACTGTTATTAAATAGGTATCCACTATCTCCTCATTACATAGAAGGACAAAGAAGCTCAGAGAAGTTAGAAAGCCTGCCCCCAAATCCTACAACTCTGCAAACCCAGGCTCCAAACACCTGGAAAGCAAATGGCCAAGTCTGCCAAAGAAGAAATGAGCACTGTTGCCAGAATGCTTTTTCCAGAGCCAGAGGACATACTCTTAAGGTGGGCTGTGGTCGATGGGATGATACAAGAGCTGGTTCTCAAAGGCAAGAGGAATCAAATGGGGTGGCATTCCCCTTGAGTCACAGCCAGAGTCACAGCCCCCTGCAGCCTGGGTCTCCACAAGCCTGTTCTTTCTGCTTCTGTCTGATCAATGCCCTTGCTCAAGAGAGGTTAGAGTACAGCTGAGATAATACTTTCTATACATGTATAAGTTGCTTGTCTTATAGCAACCTCCCCATGCGCACTATGCCATAGAACTCCCCTCACTACAAGGATGCAGATGAGCGTGGGTTCTCCAGGGAAGACAGCATCGTGGCGTGATGCCAGTCATCAAGGTATTTGGAAATTTCTGGGGCTCTGGTGTTCAAACTCTGGAGTCCTTGAAAGTTACCTGGGTTCCTTGGTAAGGATTTAAAAGTTCTCACCCCACCCCGTAGCTTCCAGTTTAGAAGGTTCGGGGTGGGGCAGCTATTTCAGGCAGCCTTGGATAGCTGGAATCTGGTCGAAAATATTTCAGTGATTATATGGAAAATAAAGGCAAGCATAGGCATAAGAGAAAAAGCTTCGGGGTGAGAGAGCCCCTGGTTTGGATCCCGTTCATGCCACTAACATGGTTACATTGGGTGAGCTATTGAATCCTTCTGAACCTCAGTTTCTTCACTTGTAAAATGAGACTAATGATAGGCTGGTTGATAAGGTTTCAAATTTAATAACATACGCAAAGCACTTGGCACAAATGTAAGAGATGTTATTCTCATCTTTATCATGATTGTTGTCAGTGGACCCAGGGTGAAAAAAGAAATCAGCACAGGCCATCAAAGTTAGCCGGTGTGAATTAAAGAAGTTAAAGACACTTTATCTCTCAGTTAGATGCCCTTTTTCAGTTTCCCTTGGAATGTGTTCACGTATCTGTAGATTCCTTACTTGTACTTGGAAGATTCTGCATATCAGGCTGGTTTTCTTATAATGCCTTCCATGTAGAGATGGTCAGTAAATCTTGGTTGGTTTAGAGCTAAGCCTCAGTGGCAAGAGGTGAAGGGCTGTGGGAAAAGCTGAGAAGGGGCCCCAGGTGATGGGCTTGGAAACCTCTTTAGAGTACTAATGGCTGTGAAGATATTTATGGTGGAGATTTTGCCACTCCAATGAGTGTTCCATGTCTGAAAGAACAGGAAATGGCTGCAAAACATCCAAAAGAATAGAAAAGCCAGAAAAACAAACTGAACCCTTGATACCAAACCACTGTCAGTTTTCAAGTAATGAACAAAATACACCCTCCCCAACCAAGGGATTGCTAGATGCAACACAAGTTAACCCAAATCTACGTAAATCGGAGGGTATCTTCACCTTTAGCAAACAGGCTGCCATGCAGTCTTATTAAGGCAGAGTTTTTTGTTGTTTTGGATGTTCCTCTTCTGTGAACTTACTAGAGAGATAGAAGGAATAAAAAGAGAGCTCTAGTCTACCATGACTTTACACACAGAGTCATAAAATGCAGTTGCAGTATCAGTATTTGAGCACTATTAGGAAAGAAGAATTAGAGGCAGGAGGCTCTGGGTGTAATGTCCCAGTTCTGCCCTGCCGTGTGATGTCACCTTGTCTTTCTCCCTGCTGCATCAAATCACTCAACCTATTTCTACCCCAAGAGCAGAATTAGGTGATTTTCTGTTGAGCCAAATGTAGCTTGGGACCTAGAAAATGAGCCAAATGTACTTGGGACCTAGAAAATGTTTCTCTGTCTTTCTCCTGCTTTAAAGAGATCCCAAACAAAATAAATCTCAAGCCCAGCCTGGTCTCTAGAAATGGCAGCCTCTAGAAAAATTCACTGTGCTCTTTTGGTTGTGATCAGAACTCATCCCAGGGGCCTGCTGATCCCACAAATACTTGTAAACCAGAGAGAGAATCAGATCACAGAGAGAGGAGCACAAGATGCCATTGGCCAGACTCCTTCTTTCATTCCATCAGCCCTTCCTTCATTTATCTCACTTCTCCGTGCTACCACGTGCTACAAACAGTGTACCTTCAAGGTGTTCACAGCAGTGAACAAAAGCAGAAACCCTACCCTTGAAACATCTACAATCTAATGAGATAAGCAACAGACAAGCCAAGTTTAAATCATTTGGTAAAGATGCATCAGAGTTGGCCCTTGGCCTTACCATTCACTCAAAATCTATTATAAACCTTTGGCTTCACCTTGCCTTTAGGAGACCGAATGGACAAGTGTTATTTCAAAGTCATTTCTAGAATCTCTGAAATGTACATACTCGGTGATCATGTAAACACATAGATAACCATCATAGCCAATCAATGTGATAACATCTATAATACAAGTAAGGTATGTCATTTGGATTCATTGTTAATATCCGAATATTCATTTTCAAATATACGTGAGCATTCCAAATGTATGTCGGAGTTAAAAATCTTCTATTAGTCTAGTCTATTCTTGAATTCTATTAGTGAAATTATAAAAAATGTATACATGTATGTGTTATCAAAATGTTAACATGTAATAATTTATAATTATAGAAACTATTTTATATGAAAAATAAATTAGTAAGGAGATAAATGTTAAAAGAATGTCTCTTGATATCTTTAGGAAGAACATTGCATCCCTTTTGAGCCAAGAAATCTTTATGAAATTTAAATAATAATACAAAGCAGAAAAGTAAAGATTAGGCTATATCATAATTCTAATCTCTGTAGACCTGTTTGGTGGACTAATATTCATCACATTAAATAAAATAAGAT